>OV277350.1:32201657-32224157 GCA_922984085.1 Sicus ferrugineus | reverse complement strand
TTAAGAGAAAAAAAATAAATCAAAAATTAAATCTTTATGAAGTAAATTAATAAAAAATTCTATAATTAGTTAAGAATCTCATAAATCGATTTAGTTTTTGTTCGATTATTCCTTTCGTTTAATTATTCTAAGCTGGGACTCCAAATTCTATCGCATCTTCGTCTATTGGAATAAATTTCCCCTATATTCTGTTTTAAAATCGAAAGTTTTGTGGTGAACCAAATGTGGTGAACCAAAAATTCACCACATTGGAGAAATTTTCGCGGGGGAAACGCAAACTAAATCAGTGTGAATGCGTGAACGAACTTAACAAGGACACGGAGTAGTTAAAAAGTCCACTTGTTCTACTGTACTGTCAATATCACTATCACTGTCACTGTCACTGTCACCATCACTATCAGTATCACTATCACTGTCACTGTCACTGTCACTAACTATCACCATCACCATCGCTATCACTGTCACTGTTACTGTCACCATCACTATCACTATCAGTATCACTATCACTGTCACTGTCACTGTCACTGTCACCCTCACTATCACTATCAGTATCACTATCACTGTCACTATCACTATCACCATCACCATCACCATCACCATCACCATCACCATCACCATCCCCATCACCATCACCATCACCATCACCATCGCTATCGCTATCACTATCATTATCACTGTGAAACTCTTTCGCAACATATTTTGCTACCACCAACATCATCACGTTGCCATCATCATCACCTTCGAAATTCCCATCACGGTCATGGCAAACATCATGACCATCAAAACCGTCATTATCGTGACCATCATCATCGCCACCAGCCATAGCAGTGCCGTGTCTCCACATCGCTGATGACTTTGTCCTCATTTAAGTCCGTCATCGCATGGCATTCTGTTTACAGTGCAGTTGAGCGTTTTTATGACATTTGCTTGTATTTAACTTATGAGGGCACATCAACAGACAGACACACACACTCATTTATACTCATTTCTACACGATACATATCTACACACACACACACACACACACACACACACACACGTATATAAATAAATGAAAGCTGGAGTCATAAAAATGCGACACGTTAGCGGATGTTCATTAATTTTTACAGTTGTTATGATGAGTTTTATGTGTACGTGAGAGAGTGAAATTATTTCCCACGATACTTACCAACATCAACATATTCCAACACGTACACAACTCTATAATTATATCAGGCAGAGAATTCGCTTAGGAGCTTTAAAAAAAATCGTAAAAAAAGCCACGAGTTCCTGAACTGCATGTAAAACAATCAGTAAGTTCAGACTCAAGTTTAAACACGTGCGTTTTAATTTTTTTTTTTTTTTTTTTTTTTTGTTTATCCGAGTTCAGGAGCTGCTAAGCTTCAAAGATTTTTGTGCTGATAGCACGAGCTCCTGTTACGAGGGTTGATAGAGGGAAGGGAGTAGAAAGTTTTTGTTTTTTTTTTTTTTTTTAATTAAGTTTCGGGAATGAGATTGATTAGATTCGAATTTGTAATGAATTAGTAATGAATTAGTAATGAATTAGTAATTAGTGAAGATGCATGTCTTGAATTGTTTTTGTTCTTCGAACGGATTTTGTCTCAACTGCTCTAATTTTTGCATTCGCATCGCCAAAGAATTCACAAGTCAAAAGAATTCAATTTTATGAAAAGAAATACGAAGAGAGAGAGAGAGAGAGAGAGAGAACAATATCAAGAATATCAAGAGAGAAGTTTTATTTACCTGAAGTTTAGATTATTTTTTTCATTCACACCTATAGATTGCCACTTTTATCTCTGCAATCGTGTGTTGATGTCAATATTTGTCTTTCTGAAACGTTTAATTTATTTTCTGAATCGCCAAAACTAGCAAAACATGTCAGTATTTGTTCTGAATGCATGAATTTTGATACGACAAACATGTTTCATAAATTTTTGATGACCTGAAATGACATCAAATGAAATCTGTATGAATCTGAATGAATTTAGACAAGAATTACATAAAAAAAATTCTTGCAAAAAACAAACACATTTCTAATTTATTCACACACACTCACACACACACACACATGCATGCACACATTGAAACTCTCTTGTATGACATATATTTTGACAGCATTTCATTAGCGTCTTACGATGTTTAATTCAAGTGGAACATCAACTAAAGCAACAAGAACAGCATCAACATAATTTTATCTTAAGCTAACAATCAGCTGAGCCAATGTTGTTGCAATGTGTGTGTGTGTGTGTGAGTATGTGTGTCCTCATGTCTCCACGAGCACGGAGCAGCAATAAAAGAAGAGCAGCCAGGAAGACGACGAGACGATTGCATGCTGTCGGCTTGCATTCTCCAGAAACTCATGATAATAAGAAGGCACGAGAGGAGAGGAGCGACTT
The DNA here is from genome assembly GCA_922984085.1 of Sicus ferrugineus. NCBI lineage: Eukaryota > Metazoa > Arthropoda > Insecta > Diptera > Conopidae > Sicus > Sicus ferrugineus. Next base: position 32,221,761 of record OV277350.1, on the reverse strand, counting down.
CAGCAAGTTGCCAGTAAATCCGACAGTTTATAGCAACTTAACACTGAGCTGCATGAATGAGAGAAAGCGAGAGAAGGCGAGCGGATGAGAGGGAAAACTCATTCGCGGATTCGCAGTCGATATGCGCTTCCTGGCTTGCGTGGCGTATGAGTGACAAGTAATTCAAACTTTTAATTGTTCTCCATGTAATGGTGAAAATCTTGTGGGGGGAGGGGTTGGGGATGAAAATGAAGTAAATTGAAATTAGCAGCGCTCTTTATTTGTATGAAAAAAGAAAGGACTTTCGACTTATTTAAAGTTCTATTGACTGAGAATTCGCTGAATAAACGGTCTTCACTTGAAGTTAGAAGAGTTAGAATTCAATTTATTTAAAACTCTCAAAAGTTTTGTATAAATAAAACTGCGAAAGCATGTGTTAGAATTCAACATAATTTATTTTTCAAGAATTGTAAAGCTTAAAAGACTCCTTTTGTTATTTTTTGGAGAGGTTTTTCAAGCGAAATTTTCGAAATATTCCAAAACGTCTAATTCAAAATTTATTTCTGAAATAAAAGCACTTTTTTTCTTAATTTCTAGCGATGCATTAATAATAAAAAAGCAAATATTCTATGCATTAATAATAAGGTATCAAAAAGTGCTATAAAATGATACACAGCAACAACACAAATAAAACCCGACAACATTAACTACTCAGAGTGAAGCCTCAACACGAGAGTTTTCTTGATATAAATCTGTATAAATTGCAAAACAGGGCAAATAAAACATTTTAAAGAACATGCGGAAAACCGCGATAATTTATTTCCACCTCCCACAACCCCTCCCAACCCCACCGCGATGTTCATGCCATTTAAACGAGCATTTTAAGCCAGCAATCGCTCGCGGAAATGAGTTTAAATGCGAAACACGGGCCGTGTGAGTACAAGTGGGTGAGTGTGTGTGTGTGTGTGTGTGTGTGTGTGCGGTGCTGGAGTATGTGTGTGTATTTGCTTCGTGAAAATATAAAAAACGGCAGCGAAAAGAAAGACGAACGCGTGTTGAAGCAACTCACTCGAGAGACAGCTAATTATTTGCAACACCCATCATAAATATTGCAAGGAAAACACATACAGTTACGAATTATACACTCACACATACGCTGTGAAAAAGAAAAAATTAAAATCATTCGTAATTAATTAATTAAAATCATTTATACGCGGTTAGCGGTAGTTTTACAGCAGCTGCTTGTGTTTGTGACAAGTTGTCAGTTGACTGATTTCTCACACCTTCGCATGCAAGTACACGCCACGCCCACTTATCACTTCACAGAAATTAATTACTTGTAATTTTTATAATTTAAAATGCAGGAATATTAAAGCGAAACCTTGGAATTGAAAGTAGTCAGTCATTCGGTGCAGGTGAATCTTTGAAATCTTGGAGATTCAGAGATGCAAGGAATAAATTACAGTATGGTAAGAGGATTCACTCAAATGTGCTTGAAAATTAAAGTGAAAATTTAAAAAAAAAGTTTTTTTAAAAATTAAAAAAAAATTTAAAAAAAAATTTAAAAAAATTTTTAAAAAAATTTTAAAAAAAATTAAAAAAAAATTTAAAAAAATTTAAAAAAAAATTATGTGATTAAATTGTTAGTGACGGTAAAATTGTATTATTCTATCAATGAAATTAATCGAAGTAGTCAGAATTAATCAAATAATGCAAATAATGTAGGAATTCATTAAATTACAAATCCAAAATAGTTCACACAATCTAACGATCATATTATTCAGTGATTGTCTGATCGTGTTTTGTTAGAATTCATGTTATTATGATCAAATTGTTCAAATACTCCAAACGATTTATGCTTTCCAAGGGAACGTTGTGTGGAACGTTGAATTTCCACGATTTACGAGTAGATAATGCAAGTGCAACTTACATGGCGACAAAGATTCGGAGATTCTAGAAGATTCGGAGATTCTAGACTGTAGATAGTTAAAAATACGAGGTATTTCGAGATAAAAAAAGCAGGAAAAGGAAGCAAATAGGTATCCCTTCCCTTCCCAGAGGAACATTATGGTTCTTTCCCACATTTCCCCTTGTATTTTCGAAAAATAGACCATTTAACTTAAACGAAAGCAGCTTTATAGATTTTAATATCCTCTTTAGATGCAATAGTTATCTATGAAATTTTGGATTATTACACCTTTTATTACACGCAATATCAGTGGCATGACGTCGCAGATAGTCATCCGAGAAGGACAGCCGAAGGCAAGGACCAGTAACTCGGTATTGTTTGCTCCCGTCTTGCTACCCCGTGTTTTGCATTTTAATTGGATTCCTTTTTGCTGAGCTATTCTTTGGTTATTCCTTGCAAAGAATAAGGAATAAAATTATATTAAAAGAAGCAGAACGCGTGTGGGGCGAGTGGCGGCTGGTGTGGGGTTTCATAACCTACGATGGACCAGAACATTCTGCAAACATCGAGTTCTTTCTTGTATTCTGCTGTGGAATGAATGGATTTCTTCTACTACTGGACGTGATACAAGCGTTGTCATCGATTTGCCAGACGTTAAACTCTTAAGCACACTATAACGACCACCCCTCACCCCACTCCCACCCCCTTCCCTCACTCCAACTTGCTAAACACCGTGTGGCCCCCCACGGCAGCTCTGTGTTGCTCCTTTGAGCGAACTTTCGCAACAGAGTGTCATTCGTTGCACTTTTATTTCGCATTCTGAAGGAACGCTGAACGCTACGTTTGAAACTTTTATACCTCAATTTTCTGCTTAAAGTAGAGAAAAAGTAGAGAAACATTTGCACATTCTGCACACCAGCTGAGCTGATTGGTCGCCACGCGTTTACAAAAGCAGGTCAGGTTTTCCTTTGTTGCTTTTGTCTCAAGTGTTTTCCCTGTTTTGTTATTTTTCATTTTTCCGCTCGGTTTTTATTTAGTGAAAAATAAGTTTTTGTTATGACAAAACTGTTGAATATTTTATTATTTTCTTCTTGTTTTCCCACCCAATATTTTTTATTCTATACTCGGAATACACAAGTGGATTCGGGGAAATGAAAAGAAGAAAAAGAAAAAACTTTGACAGCGCCATCAAAAATTCCAAATGTGAAAAAAATCAAAAGCCAAAAGTTGCTGAAACTTTTGTGTTAAAGTTGTAATTTTATTATAAAAAATGAAAAATTAAAACGAATATAAAGTAATACAGACATACAAACTCACACATACATGAATACACACATACATACATACATACATATATATATATAATACATGCATACATACATTCGTACATATAATAAATATATAAATATAAATAAATATATAAAAAAATATTTAGAAATTAAATTAGTGAAAAAAAACTCTGGAAAGTTTACTTCAATTTCTTTCCTGTATTTAAAGATTATCACCGCCTTCTTCTCTCAATTTTCTCATTAATTTTTGTCAAAATCAGCCATCAATCTGCTCCAGATGTCCTTCTTATTATCCTTTTGATCCTCACACCAGCTACATCGCGTAATTTAAAGCAGTCTTTGGAATGGATTATTTTGTCGCGGTTTACGTGACATCATTTATTTAACGCGTCAAATTGACATAAATGGCTGAGTTGCTATTTATGGAGCTCACAATAGCGCGTGACTCGGATTTATTGGAACACGAAGACGGCTTCAAGAGAGTGATTTTGAAATTTAAGAGCGGATTTCTAAAGAATGAAAAGAGTTTTTCGCTTTAGCTTTTAGATTGGCTTTTAATTTAAATTGGCTTTTAATTTGAGATTCTGGTTTCATTTCCAATGAAATGAGAATCGAAATCAACATCAAAAGAAAGTCCCATTCCTTCAATATTTCACTCTAATTTGGGATTCTTTCATGTCTAGACTAGACTTTCTTCGAAAGTGAAAAAAATCCATACGTCGTTGAATAGATTGGTAGACATCAGAAATAATTCGAGACAACATCATGCTGTGGAGAAGAAGAAATCCTGAATAATATTGAAGCCAAATACCGCTGTCATTCCGCTTTGGAATCTCAAAGAACGCTCAATCCTCAAGGACAAAACCAGCGCGTTTTTTCCGTTGTCGACGCAGCGTAGGCGAGAAGCATACGAAAATATGAACTTCGGTTGAAAACCTAAAAAAAAAAACCTGAAAAAATACAACAACGGCAGCAGGCGAAACCTGAACACAGTTGTGGTCACGCAACTTCTCTCACCAGCGTGAGTTGCGTGAAGTCAAAGAAATCGCGTTCCTCAGTCCTCCAGTAAATTTATTTTCGCTTCCCTCCTCCTGTCGGAGGGAGGAAAACATACTGAGCTTGCCAAATTCAACGACATGAAAATCCCAAGTGACTTTTTTACATTTTAATATTTTCGATATAGGAAATTCCTTCTACTTTGCGAATTTGCAATCTTTCTCTGCATTAACTATTTAACTTTTCTTGCTCAAAATGAAGGGAAGACCCTTCGAAAAGTCGGCGTGGAAGGGAAAAGAATAGAAAAACGTTCAAAAGTGCCATTAATTTTTAAATGGGAAATCATTTCTCTTTCGCAGAAATCAGGAATCACTCGTGGGATTTCTTCCTCTACAAATTTGCTTCCCTTTTCTTTTTGGTTTAGGTAAACATGAGGCACGAAATCAGTTAAAAGCTTCTGCGAATTGAAAGCAAATAAACTGAAATCTCTTGCAGTAAGTTTACAAGCAGATAATTCCGACAGTTCGACTGTTTATCAGCTCCTGTGGCTGCAATCTTTTTATTTCGATTGCGTGTTTTCATGTGAGAATAGAGAATATCGAGAACTCAATATTTTTGAAAATGTTATGGCTTTCGCGTGCAGTTTCAATCTCATTCTTAGAGTAAAAAACCGAAAAAAAGTTGTAAATCTTATTGAAAATTTTGAAATATTCGGAAATTTAATGTCGAATGACCTCTTAGTGCTCCTCGTGTTTATTATTTTGGTAGAACTTTAGACTTGAAGCGCATTGAAACAAAAGTTTGAAAACTTTCCCCAACTGTATTCAACACTACAAAAACCACCCGAGTTGCCAACGCATGAGTTCGAGCATAACAAAGAATTCAAAGCTGGCAAACGAAATGAAAGCAGCTTGGGGATGCCATGAGTTTGCGATTGTTTGCGTGCAACGATGCAATGATCAGCACCAGCTTACAACACACACACGCTCACTCGCTCACTCGCTCACTCACTCGCTCACTCGCTCACTCGCTCACTCACTCGCTCACTCACTCACTCACCTGCTGCTGTTGTGCTTTCCTCTCGACGACATGTGAGCATCAGCGGTCAAGAGTTACCGAGAAGTGAGAAGAGTGAGAGGGAGCGCTGTGAACAGGCAAACTTTTGACTACCTTTCTGAACACGTTGACCTCCCTGGCAGCGCCGCCGCCGCCGCCGCCGCTCGTTCCACTGCAATCGTGCGGCGGATTCAACTTTAGGTGTCAACTTGCGGCGTCAACTTTTAACTCTGCAACAATTTTGACAGCAAACTCTGACTTTGTGTTGCGATGGGTGAAAAGTTGTCACTGAAAGTAGTTAGCAAATTACAATTCTGGCCAACAACTTCTTCATATTGTCGTGTTGTTGCTAAAGTTGTTGTTGTTGTTGTTTTTCACATCACAATTTCACTGGAAACAAACTAAACCGAGAGTTTTTAGATGTATAAAGTCGTTAAATTCATTCAGAGAAGATATAACAATCTGAATATCAATCACAAATTGTCTTACACAGAAATTTAATTGCAAAGCCATTCAAATATTTTCGCTTCAGTTCGTTAGAAGTGAGAAATCCAATAGACTTCCAACAAAGAGCTGCAACAAACTTGTTGTTATTGAATTGTTGGCTGAGAAAGTCAACTTCTCCACCAAAAACAAGAACGACGAAATGTTGTGAATGAAGTGGCAAACAATGGCAACAAATTGCTTCTGTTCTTCTCACTTCATTATTCGCATCTCAGCTGAACGAGAGACTGAAACATTTTATTAGCAATGATTTCCAAATCAAAGAAACCGTGTGAATGTTCATGTGAGCGTGTGTGTGTGTGTGTGTGTGTGTGCGTTAGTGTGTGAGCGTGCGAGGATGAATGGGAGGCCATAGAACTTCGTGATGATGCTGCTGCTGCTGCTGCAGAAGAAATAATAAATTGCTTCTCGAAGAGGCCGCCTCAACCGGAAACGCAAACAAATGCACAACGGAAGCACTCACACACTCGTTTGTCAGGCTCGGAATGACAACACGAGCGATGAATGAGTCTATTGTTGCATCCACATCGCACCGCAAGAATGCAAATGTTTTGTTTCACCGCGAGGGCGTGCTTCTGCGGGTAAGAAAAGAAGCCGCAGCAAGCAGATGATACTTCGGTTGCGAGGCAGTGTTTTGTCTTCCCAACCGAAAGCCAGCACGTAACTATTTGTGGCAGTGCATCCTTGAAATCCTTTCAGTTCGCTGCTGCGAATTCACGGCACACAAGCACTTGAAGTCCGGGGCAACGACTGACTGACTGTCTTGCCGAACGCAGGCAGGCAGGAGAACCGCGCTGCAGTCGCACGCTGCAAATAAACTTGCGCAGCAATCCAAATATGGTTGACCGGGAATGGCACACGCAAACAATAGCAAGGATGGCAAGTGGATAAAATTGCACCGGGGGATGGAGTGAGCGGAGGGATCGGAGGGAGCGGAGGAAGAAAGCGATTCCATGCAGAATCATGAGCGGCAGCAATATTTGTCAGAATAACTTATTGTGTTAGTTTTTGCTTTGAAATCCCTCTTGCTTTGATGTGTGTGCGTCTACCACAGATACAAATACAGCAACAATAAGAGGAAATCAGAAGTAAATTTGCAATGATAAATCACATTAAAACGTGGTGAGCTGTGATGTTGAAGTTGCAACTCGTTTTTCTGGCAAAAAAATAGGCAAACAACGTGAGAATTCAAATTACTCTGCACTTGAGCGTCGCAAAATTAATGCAGGATGCAGGATGCTTGTCCTTCTAATTGACACACGTGTGCTTCGTTGTTTCCCGTGTCATGCAGCGTCCTCGTGTCGTCGTCTCTTCAACGCGGTCTCTAACCTCTCACTCCCCCCCCCCCCACTCCGCTCCCGGGCCAGTAATTTGCTCATTCCGCTCGGGTTGCACGATTAATTCTCTTTCGGTCCTGACATTTGGTCGCATGTCCTCCTCACGTTAAGCCTGACAGGACAATTTGCACTTGATAGCCGCGCTTCGTTAGCGCCGCGAGGAAGGAGGGTGGGGAGGTGAAGTGCACTTGCGTCGAGTACTCTCGATTCCCTTGTCTTGCTCTTCGATCGTTAATTGAAAGTAGATTTCGCTTTCGTCTTGTTTAATTAATGCCGGTTGTAGTGCACCAGATCAGGCTGTGATGAGAGGAAATCGAGAAGGAAGAAGTGGAAGGAAGCAGAAGGTAGAGAAGGAAGCAGAAGGTAGAGAAGGAGGAAGAAGGTGGAGAAAAAGGTATTTAAAAAAACAGCCCAAAATTAAAAGTTCAATGCTAAATTCCAGTAAACATTAAAAAAAATCAAAAATAAAAAAAAAATTAATAAATAAAAAAAAAATTTAAAAAAAAAATTAAAAAAAAAAATTTAAAAAAAAAAAATTTAAAAAAAAAAAAATTTCAAAAAAAAAAATTTTAATAAATAAATTTTCATAAGAGTGAAACTAAAACTTCACTTGTACTTTTTTCCGACCTCTGACAGCATCCGTCGCTGTGGGTACGGATATCGTTAGTAAGGAGAAAATTTGTCGAGAGTGCGTTGCATGCATGAATGCTGAAACGACATTTCGAGACGTCGAGCGTCGAGGAGTACGAAAAATAAGTCACTTCTATCAGAATAAATAAACGTAAAAAAGCGCTGGAGTGAAATGCTAGAAATGCAAATAACGATGCACCTGCAGTTGGTACAAAAATGGAAGAAAACTTGAATGAGTCGCATGAATGACTCGCAGGAACGATTTTCACATCGACGAGATGATTAACACACGAGTCACGAGTCACGAGTAGTCGAATTAGGAGAGAAATATCAAAAACGAGCAAACACGACGACAAAATAGCAGGACGAATTAGCAACAAACATGAGTGACAGTCATGAACGCAATACTCGCGCGAGGATTTTCTCATTCACAAGTTTGCACGCAACCAGAGCTAATTTGAGAAGAGAATAACTTTCTCAAGTTTTTCCACTCACCAAAGAAAAAGATGAAGATAATTATAAACTCATCAAGCAGAAAAGTTTTTGTTTAAAAGTGACTCGAGAAACTTTACTTTTAGTTTTAATTAAGCTTAAGTAGAAATTAAATTAAGCAGAAAGTTTTTCTACGCTTCTCTCATTATTGCAGGTGTTATTGCAGGGAATTACTTTTGAATTGACAATGAGAAGATTTCTTCACCTCTTCTATTTCTTTGATTTCAAAGCTATTTTCCATCTAAAAACCATTTTAAATAAATTTGTCACATAATGAAGTCCTAAAAGTTGAAAGAGCGCTGAATACATTTCGTTCTCTATAACGAGAGTAGTAAATTTTTGCTCTCTACCTTCTTTTTTCTCTGTGCTTCTTTACATCGTTTTGTAGCGGCACTCGAATCTCAGTCAGAATGCAACTTTTCAAACTCTACTCGAAACTTACGGAGTAAAAGTCATTTCACAATTTCAGAGAAAATAAAAACAACAGCAAACACGACAGTAAAGTAACTTGCAAGTGATTCTACTACTTTTTTTGGTAGCTTTTTTTTAATACGGTTTGAAAATATGCAATTTTTACAAGGAATATTTGAGAGGAAATTTCTCCAAGTGTAGTAGAAGTTTTACTATTATTGGCTTTCAATCTAATCGACAAAGTTAGAGAGAGAGAGAGAGAGAGAGAGAGAGAGAGAGAGAGGAAGAGAAGGAAGATGAAGAAAGATGGAAGATGGTAGAGGAGAATTAAAAGTGCTGCAAAAAAGTTACCCTGGCTGACCGTGCAGTTGGTCAGGAAAAGTTCGCTTCGAATCTGAAAGTCACACACAACGAAGCTGGACGGGAGGAGAGGGAAGGAGGAGGAGGAAGAGGAGGAGGAGGAGGAGGAGGAGGAGGAGGAGGAGGAGGAAAGAGTAGTCGTGTTGGAAAGAGAACGAGGTTGGAAATCAGAGCACAGAGAGAATCACAACGATGATCACAAGCAGAAAGTTCGTGAAGTCGTGTTTAGGATCAAAATTAGAAGTAGCAACGCCTGTGAGTTTCCTGGGAAACTCTTTGCCTCGCTTTGAAATAACAACAAAAACAACATCTCACTTCCAACACAAAACTGAGCAGTAATTTCGGTCTATTTAAGTTTTGGCAAAAGAACAAAAAATCAGGATTCTAGTTCTCGGAGCGGATTTGAAGTGAAATCAACATTCTACGGAATGCAAACCCGCACGTACAGACATGAAGACAACAACAGTGTAACGGTGGAGATGTGTGTGTGTGTGTGTGTGCATTTGTGTGCGTGCGTTTGTGTGTGAAGATTCAGTTAAATCAGACTTCATAATCTCAGGTTGACGAGGTCGGTTTGTCTGCTGTTGTTGTCGGGTATTTATTCAGGTGGGACTTTTCGAAAGTTGTGAAGTGTAAACAAGGCGGCCACTTGTGGGAATTTTTTTTTTTTATTTTTTTTTTTTATTTTTTTTTTAATTCACTTCTGTGGTTTGTCAACAGAATGAAGTAGAAATAAAAAGAAACAACATTACAATTCTGTCAAGCACAGTTATTTGAAACTGCTTAAAATTTAATTTATTATTATTTCATCATATAATTTCAAGCCACAAACATTTCAGTCATTTTCAGTCATTTTCAGTCACTTGAGATTTTAATTGAGAGCAAATTACACGTGAAGCCTGTTAATAATAAATTCATTCTGCTTAATGATACTCACTCTCTCAACTCTTAATGATGCAACAAGGATCTTCAAAGGCTGCTGGACTTAACTAAATGCCGCTTAATTTGCTTCACATTCTACTTAGTTTATCTTCCTCAAATTGATTATCCTTGTCGAGCGGAAACCTCACAGAAGCGGCTTACAAATTCTTCATCGTAATCCTTTTCGGGTTCGAGTCGAGACATCATCTGGTACGCGAGATGCTGCCGCAACAATTACTTCCGGCTGTCATAAATTGCACAGCAACCAACATCGCCAACACCACCATCACCAGCAGCACCACCAGCACCACCACCATCACCAGCAGCACCACCATCACCACCACCATCACCAGCAGCACCACCATCATCACCACCATCACCAGCATCACCACCATCACCTTCCGCACCGTCACCGCCTCCACTGCGACCGCTCACTGCGAGCCCAGCCGGTCAAAGCGAGACCAGGAAGTTCAATTGAAGGGAGAGCAACAGACGTGCGGCTTATAAAAGGATTAAATTGGCTTCGATGGAGGATGGCTGCGGCTGCGGCTGCGGCTGCGGATGCACAGACATGTTCGGAGTTTCCTCATGAAAGTGCCAAATGGAAATTATGAGCGAACTTTTGAACGTTTCTACTTAAAACTGAAATTCTACAAGATGTGAATAAATTGGCTAAAATGAGGCCTGCAAAATGGGTGGAGAAGGGATGAGGGGCTGAGGTGATGAGGGAGGGGGTGGGTAGGGAGTTACAATTGAATTGCTTGTAATTTCTAGTGTGCCACGAAGGTTAAGAAAGGTTAAATAAAATTGTACGCCCACAAAATGAGGGCAGAAAAGTTAGCAAAGGATGCGGAAATTCGAAGAATGTTGGCGGTGGTGGGAAATTCGAAGTGGCGTCGAAGGAAAGCGGAGGCGGGACGACGACGCACGAACCTCCTCACTGCCGTGAACGTTATAGATTTGAACGAGGACGCAGCTGCTACAGAGCACGAAGTTTTATTTCCGAAGTGGAGCCACTTTATTTTATTAGTTCTGCATTAGTTGCGCGAACTAACTTTTGCTGGATGCTCGGTGGAGTCGCTAATAGCAGTCATAAAGTAAGAAAGCTGGTGAAGGTTGAAAAGTTTAAAGTTCTCCTGAAAAAATAGGCATACATTAAAAATTTCCAGTCACGTGCGTGCAAAATTAAAGCCTTTCTGATGTCGGGTGCGGATGCTGAAGGGCAATTTTTGGATCGACAGCTGTAGCAACATTCATCGGCAAAACTCGCCTTCACTCACAGATAGACTTTGCTTGGCAAAACTTTGCCGTAAAAATCTTCGAATTTGTGAAGGTGGCAGCCGACTTCGAGGGAGGTTATAGCGGACGAAAGCTGGTTAAAGCAGATGAAAGCTGGTTAAAGCAGATGAAAGCAGGTTAAAGCAGACGAAAGCTGGTGAAAGCAGACGAAAGCTGGTGAAAGCAGATGAAAGCTGGTTAAAGCTGACGAAAGCTGGTTAAAGCAGACGAAAGCTGGTTAAAGCTGACGAAAGCTGGTCTAAAGCAGATAAAAGCAGGTGAGGAAGCGGACTTCGAAAAAGTTAAAGAATGTTAAAAAAGAAACCAAACGGACAGAAATAATGAAAATATTGTAATTCCAGGCATCTACAAGCTCGGAATTTTTTAAGGTCATAAAACACCTTTAAAACTCCTAAGTGGCATCACTGGCACGCGATCCATCTCGCTACAAGCGAATGCAAATGAGGGCGTCCATTACGCGTTTCGTCCGCCGAAGCCGCCAACGCCATTAAATTATCAGCGGCTGCAGGAAGCGGAAGTCATTGTGATGATAAAAGCCGCAGAACAGATGAGTTGCCAGACTTCGTAGAACATTCGCCACCCTCTGTAAATACAACTGAAATGAAAACGGCAAAGAGAATGAAGTACACAAGAAATATGGAAGGAAATGCAATATAAAACACGAATTCAAATGAATTCATGCTTGTTTGCAATTTATTAAAGTACAAATTTGCAGATTGTACGAGGGGAAAACAGCTGGCGGAGCGATTCGGGCGAGAAAGAATGATAAAAAATTGAGGCGAAAGTATGCATCCGAGATCGAGATTCGTCTTCATCTGTTTGTCAGTCAGGAGCTGGCAAAAAGTCGCTCGCCACTTTTTCGTTCGCGCACTCAATCATTAGCATTTCTAAGTAGAAAAAGTTTGCCAGAACTTGAATTGCGCTGGCGTTCGAGTTTTTAGTTTGCAAGAAAAGAAAAAAAAAATTAAAAAAAAAAAAATTAAAAAAAAAAAAAAATTTGTTGGTTTATTTTTGGTACGTTTGGTGGCACCTTTTCGCGGTTGGTTTTCCAAAATTCTTGAAGTGTCCGGTCTTTAATTTTAACTGTTTTAGCTGTTTAATTTAACTTCAGTATTTTATTAAAAAAACTAGAAATGCAAAAACCGAATAAGAAAAAAATCCCTTAAGAAATTAAATACCTCGACATTTTTCGATGCACTGTTTGTTGCTGAAATTTTAGCTTGAAATTAAAAGTAATAATGAATTTTCCTACGATTCTTGTTTGACTTTCCTTCGCCCGAAGCGCAGAGCGGGAAGTAAACTAATTTTCCAGTGTAATGCTAACAAAGCAAACAGGATTCTGTGCTGGCAAATCCTTGCACTTGATGCGAATAATTATGCATTTATAACTCTCTTCTTTACTGCAGCTTCGTTCGTGCTGCTGAGGACGAGGCTGCGATTGCCTCTTCCCCACCCTCTCTCTCTCTCTCTCGCTCTCTTGGCTGTGGCTGCTGCTGCTGCTGCCACTGACAGTGATAACGAGCATGATAACCACGATGATGATGATGATGATGATGATGATGATGAAAACAAATGAACTCGAATAACGGTCTCCATGTTGAGTTAAAGCATTCCGAGGATTACCAACGCCATCATTGCAACAGAAAACCTTCTTGAGAGAAGACAGAGAAGCAGAGAGAAAAAGCAAAGGCAGCAGCAACAACAGCGCTCTTGTTGTTGGAAGATGAAGAAAGAGATGAATTGAATGGCGATGAAACACCAACAACTTGGGCGTCCATTTATCAGTTCTTCGGAGTTTTTCTTTGCTCTTCTCTCTGCTCCGCTTATAAGAGTACGAAAACTTTTGACTTGTTTTTTCCTTTTTTTCTTAAAAATACAAATAAAAAACTTGAAGTTTTTGTTTTTTTAAGTTGATTGACTGATTGGAAAACCAGAAACACACACTTTGGAGAGCGTGGGAAAACACGAGAGTTCAAATAGCTGTGAGCGAAATTGAACTGAGCACGAGGCAAATATTGCAGGAGAGACTCGTTTCTTCTTGCTGTTGCTCTCCATGTTGAAAGCCAAAGCTTAGCAGTTGGTTTTCTCTTCTAAATCGACACGGGGAAAAAGAAAAACACAACAAGACAACAAATCAGAAGAAAAAAACACCAACTGATTGTTTTTCTAATGAAATCCAAACTGTAATAAAGAAACTGTTGGAGCGAAGAAGCGAGAACAACAAAAATAAGACTGCTGAAATAACGGAACATTTAGTCTGCGGTGAGAGAGAATTCACGAGCGACGTTGCCAGATCTTCGAATTAAACCAGAAGCTTTTCCCTGGAAATTATGTAATTTTCCAACTGACAAAATTAAATTTACACCAACTTTTTGCGGCTTGAAATTTGCAGTATAACTTTTAGAGGAGAAAAAAATTTCCAAAGAAATAAACTCACAAAAACATAAATAACAGGGAATCGGATATCTGGTCTCGCAGAAATGTACGAAAAGTGGAACAACATTTTTTTTATTCCGGTTTCGCTTTTATCATTCATGGCAATAAAATTTTCATGTTGCCCCTTTTTTCTTATGTTTGTTGTTGTTGTTGTTTACTGTAAACTGGCCCGTTATGACAGATAATTCAAATATTTAGCGCAAACGAAAACGAGTTTCAATCCAAATGCCAAAAAAACTTCCTTGATACGCTAAAATAAAAACGATGATAATAAAATTAAACCGGACATGAAGCAAAATAAAGGGATTAAAATGGTGTTGCCACCTTTTTTTATTTAACTTTCACCTTTATTTAACTTTGATCAATTTCTCTTTTTTAGTGGCGACGGGGTGACGTAACGAAGTTTTCACTGCTAAGCTGTCACAGCTGTCATTAAATTTTCACATTAATTTCTTTTTTTTTCATTTTATTTTTTAATTTTTTTTTTAATTTTTTTTTTTTTAATTTTTTTTCACTGAATGTGAATTTTAATTCTCTAAATGAGGTCAAAAGTTAAAACTGACTTTTTACGCTACAAATTCTATAAGATTTCAAAAGTTATTTTGAAAGTTTGAAAAGTTTGAAGTTTGAAAGTTTATGTTTCATTAAGTTTGAAAGAAAAAATTATAAAAACCGCTGATAAATTATGAGGATTTTTTCGATTTCAATTATAAAAAATTGTCATAAAAATTAAGGAACTTTTTTCAGACAGAGTTTTCTCAATTAGCTGCTTAAATTTTAGTTCAGAAATTAAAGAACTATTTTACGATGCTTTTAATTCGATCGCTTTATTTGGTCACCTCAAATGACAATAAATCTCGGGAAGGTCAATCACGAAGAGCTGCCAGTGAACTCATCGAATCACTGGTATCATTTTTTATTTCCATTTCAGCTGGCCACGAGTGCGTCCGAATCAATTGACCTCAATTCAATGTGTACCTTCCACAATTTTTTTCGCTATTGCTTTCTCGACAGATTTTGCACACATTTTTGTGAGACTAAATTTTTTCATGGCTTTTAATTTCTATTTTTTTAGGGGGAGCAAAAAGTGAAAAATTACTATTAGCAAAACTTTCGTAAATTAATTGACATTGAAGGGAAAAATATTGTCAGTTTCATGGGAAAAATGGGAATTGCTAAAATATTGTTAAATATCGTAAAGGAATTTGAGATTTAATATAATTTGAAGTTTTTGGCATGGGAAAAGTTGAGTTCTAACAACTTTTCAATGATTTCATTTATAGGGAAAATGTGATCTCTTAACGAGAAGAACTCATTGAGGTGGCAACCGTGCATCTCTTCTAATTATTCGCTCCTCTTTTATAACTTCCTTCTCTCGAATTTTCCCTCGTACGTCCAAAAGTTATCATTTTGAAAACTGTTTTCTCCTTTTTCTCCTATAAAGCGAGTAATAATTTCTACAAAATCCATCTTTTTCACTCAATTTTAATTGCAATTATCCGAAATCCTGCTCATCCAGCCGAATTCTGCTCGTATCTGTCAACAATGCAGACTACGAATTTCTGAATTGTTTGTTTCAATCTGAGTGCTTCGATTGTTGCGTTCAGTTTAATTGAATTTACGACGACAACAACAACGACAACAACAACGACAACAACTATAATTTCGTTATCACTTCGTAGTGCACTGAACGGCTTAATTAAATTCAACGGACGGACGTTGGAAGCAAGAAACGAATTGGAAGATTTTGCTGTTGGTATGAAATGCAGATACAGGAAAAGTTTTCAGCTTCTGAAGCTGATAAGACTGCAGAAAATCAACCGGATTTAACTTTAACAATTCCAGCTGAAGTAAGAAAGTCAAGGATGTGAAGATGAAGCTTGAATTCAGCTTTAAATAGTTAGAATTCGAATTTAATTGCGAATACTTTCGTTTTCAGAGATGCGAGAAGAGAGAAGCGTGCGGAAATCGCGTCGTTAATACCGCGTCACCTGTTGTCGCGCCAGTCGTGAAAGCATGAAATTCTCAAACTGAGCGGGTGAAGACGTTCGTTGAGGCAGACAGAAAAAGAGTAGGAAAAAGAAAACGAGAAAAGTAAAGTAGAAAAAACACAGAAAATACGAGAAACGTAGAGACAACAACATCAACGGAATTCAGCGAAGAGCAGGTCAAGGTTGCTGCAGCAAGTTTCAACATGAAACTGCAGCAGCTTCGCCGTAGCGCTTGCCGTGCAACGTGAACGAGTTTTTTGAATAAACGGCGGAAAAAGAGAAGCGAAAACGTTTGCAGAATCAAGCAATAAAAACAGCAAAACATGAAAAATAGACGAGCAAAAAGTTATCGCAACGAAAGAAGTGATAAAAGTAGAGAAATTTGCATTTACATATGCTAGGGAAGTTCGAATTTCTGCGAATAACGGCATAAATATTTTCACGTTGCTCCTCTCGCGAGCGAGAGCGAGAGCGAGAGCTTCGAGTTGGAAATTACAAAATGAAAATCTCTTGCCGAAGAAAATTCTCTGTGGAAAAAAAAGAAACAGAATTCTCATGCACATAAAATTTTCATGTTGTACTCGGTGGTGTATTGAATTCAAGTTTCATTTCTGAATTGCCAAGTTTTTCAGCACCAGAAGACGTTTCACTGAGATCAGCTGCTGGCTACTCTCTCGCGAGTAAAAACTCGCTCGCATTCGAATTAATTTAAGTTGCTCATACGTCGTGGTGTCGCTGAGTTCGAAAGCTGCTGTGATCTCATTTTAATAACTTAGCCAGTTTATTTACTGTTATTTTGGGCGGATTATTTATTGCTTTTTTTGTTAGCGAATTGTTTTTCATTCAAAATAACAACGCAAGGAATAACAATCCTCACACGCTTCCCTGCTTCTCGTTTTAATTCACTCGTTTATGAGTTTGTTTTTCACATGTTTACAAACGTATTTTTGGCTTACACACGCACGCACACTTAGACATACACGCACACATAGCCACACACATAGACACACACACAGACACACCCACACGCACAAACGTGGTTGGCTTTCCTCTTTCGCTTTCGCTAATTTATGCTAATTTCTTTCAAATTCAAATTTTCAAATTTTCATTACCACGCACGCGACGCAACTTTTCCGTTCCACGCCAAAACGGTTCGTTAGTTCGTTTTTGACCGAAATTGAATTTATTCAATTTTAGTTTCATTGAGCTCGCATGCTGTTTTTTGAACGCTTTCACCGCTTTTCATTTATCCTCTAAACGTTATTACACGGATTTGCTGACATATTCCAGTTCATTATGCAGTTAACAAAAAAAAAAAAAAAAAAAAAAATAATAAAACTAAACTCTTAATCGAAAAAAAATACACTTTGATAGTTTAGAAAGCTTGTAAAAGCTTTTGAGAGGCATTTTGAAATCAGAAATTAATGTTAAGCGTTTGAATGCTTGGAAATCTAATGAATAGGATATTTAAAAGATCTTAAATTTCGGAGAATTCGTGTTTATCACTTTATTTTTATAGTTTTCAAAATCTCTATATTTCACGAAAGAGTTGTAGAGTGTATATTTAATTTGATTTTGGTTTTCCTTCTTTTTTTCATATTTTTTCATCTTTTTTTAAATTTTTTATTTAGTTATATTTTATTTAGTTTTTTTTAATTTTTTTTAATTTTTTTTAATTTTTTTTAATTTTTTTTTATTATTATTTTTTTTTTTTAGTTTTTTTTGTTCACAAGTCTGTAGAATTGCGTTAAAAGTGAAGTTTTATAAATAAGGGAATCAATCTTGAAAGACACTCCAGGGAGCGGATAGTTTTTCCTCGCTTGTCAGGATTCTCACATTTCTATCATTTAAACGAAGGACAATCGCATTGATTTGTATGTACGTTTGTTCATGTGGTGGTGGGTGTTTGTGTGTGTGTATGTGTGTGTGTGTGCGTTCCCCTCTTCAGTCAACTACTTCTAGAAGTAAATCGATTTGATATCAACACGACATCACAGCACTGTGATTTCACACACAGAAAAGTTGCTGTCACAAAATGCTATAACTTGGTTTTCCTTTTTGTCGTACACGCGTCGCGTGTTCCAACTCTCTCATGTTCCTGGTGTGAAACATTCTAGATGTTCTTCTTCTGTACAATTTAGCGAAAAATCTACTTATGTCGTCACACCCAATGTAAGCGAGGACACGTGAGTAAGAAGGGAAACGAGGAAGGATGTCACTGCAGCAGCGTCACAACTTCTCAACATCGAGCACTCAATCAAAAGGGTCGCATTTCTGGCTGAAGTCTGTTTAGGGTTTCCTGGTGGGTGCGGATTTTTAGCACTATATTAGGTGCTCTATGAAGAAATTGTTAGGGTGTTTGTTTGGCAATTTTTATCTCGATTTTTGTCTCTTCTTTGCGAAGAGACGGTGAAAACTACGTCGAAATTCTTGCTATACTGCGAATATTTAATCCAATTCCTCTTCAAGCTGGGAAATACTATCAGTTGAATTTGATTGCGATTCTAACTGATCGAACTGAATGCTTGTTGATGTTAAATGTAGAGAATTTTTGGTATAAAATCACCATCGACTTTCCGTTCGAAACCTCAAAGGAATCGGAAATGAAGCGAAATCATAGCGAATGGTTTTCATTAGGTTTCGCCATGCGGAAAACGAAAAATATGGTCCACGTGGGAAGGGGAAACCACATGCAAAGTGACCACAAAAATACGCTAATGATTCGTATGAATGCGAAAACATGTTTCATGTTGCGTGCGGAAATTTCGGTCTTTTCACCCGATTTTGCTCAATTATAAATTGCAAATATAATTAAATAAGTACAACAAAGTGCGACAATGTGTGGTGAGACCGCTAATTAGATTGCAGCGTTTGTGTACACAAGGATACACGGAGTGAAAACACGGTCGGAATTAAATGTTAAATTTTTTCGCTATGGTTTTTAAATTCCTTCCTATTGCCATCCTTCTCGAGGAGAAAGAGATGTGATTTTTTTCTTCTTTTAAATTTGATTTAATAATTGCATTATTAATACTTACATTCAATATGAAATCCAAATATATTATGATGATGGATCCAAATATATTATTATGGTGTGAAGAGACTTTCCGCGTGGCCTTGAAAAGCCACGAGCTTTCAAGACTCTTTCTCAAGTCTTTCTCTTCATTAAGCATAATTTATTCAAGTATATTTTACTCAAGAATATCCATAAAAAGAATATTTACATGCATAAACATCTGTAACCTCGCGTCACATGAGGATAAACATTGGAAGCAATTTTTAGTTAATATTCGAACTCCATCGAGGCATAAACGAATCTGAATTTCTATTTACGAAAGCTTTTCTTTCTCGAGACGACAACACAAAATCACACAAGATTTTACTTCCGCTTGTGTGAACACGAATCGTGTCAATAACTTTTTACTGAAATTGTTTTGCGAAAATAAACACGTCCGTGGAATACAAGGACACGCAACAGATTCCGAGATGTTTTCTTGTACTTGAGAATATTAATTCAATTGAGAATTTCAATAGAGTGAAGATACTTGTAATTTTAGCAATTAAAATACACTGAAACTGTATTTAATGAAAGAAAATAAAACTGAGAACTAAAGCAATGAAAAACTAAAGCAATATTGATATATTTTTTATATTAATTTGCGGATTTCCCTTTTCTTGAGTTTCCCAGATCTACGCGTAATTTAATCTTGCCAACAGCTTTTGTTACCGAAAAGCAAAGCAAAAACTTTTACTTAATGAATGTTGGCGTCAAGGGTTCCGCGGCTGCTTTAACTTTATAATTAAGTGAAGTTTGGTCGGTCTGCAGTTGGAAATTCTCACAAAGAAAACTATAATCAGCTGACATAATCAGTCGCTTGTTTTTGGGCTGCAATTACTTCAACCACTCAATAAGACTTCATTTTCATGCGTAATTTAAGTGGCTTGAGTGGGTTTTATCGCGGTAAGTTCACCTCCAACCCTTTCTTTGACTTAAAATAAAAATAAATTGTTATCCCCTCCCACAAAACCCAATTGGAGTTCGATAAAAAACGCGTTTGGCGGTTTGTATCGAACTCCGCTTTTTTTTTAATTAACAACGTAAAGCTTTTAACAGATTGCAATCTTTGGACTGCATTGCAATCAACAGCAGCAGCAGTAGCAACAGCAGCAACAGCAGCAGCAACATTTAACACGGCTGTTGTTGCTCTCAAGATGTTTGTAGTGCTGGTTGCACGTTGGCTGACTGCTGCCGGCAATTTCCTTCAACTGCAGCAACAACTGCAGGTTGCTCATTAACGAAGCGGGTCTTGTAAATAAATTGCAGGCGCCAAACAAGCGCAACTGCTGTCAGCGTTTAATCCGTGTTGCAAGTGTTTGTTGTTCCGTTGAAATCGTGTTGACAAGAGAAATTCAGTTCGCCGGCTACGCCAACGGAACTGACGAAACGCGCAGCAATCATCTGCTAAGACAACCGAATCGTTGTCTTCGTACTGC
>OV277350.1:31914157-32196657 GCA_922984085.1 Sicus ferrugineus | reverse complement strand
GTTGGTTCTGTTTTTGTTGTTGTTGGTGGTGGTTTGAATTGACTCGCTCTGCGATCCTGAAAATTCACTGTATGCATTTGGAACGGAATACTTGGTTGGTTTTGTTTTTGTTGCTATTGTTGTGGCAAACAATCATACTACAATAATAACAAAAACAACAATAATAACAGCAATAACAAGAATGCTTTTACATAAAAAATTTTATGGTTTTAAAAGAATTTCAACCAGACTTGCGAACAGGAAATCTGGTTGAAATCCACAAGTACGTGCGTGGCTCGGTGTGTGTGTGTCTGTGTGTGTGTCTGTGTCTGTGTCTGTGTCCGTGTGTGTGTGTGTGTGTGTGTGTGTGTGTGTGTGCGTGTGTGTGTGTATTTACACCTCTCCCGTGTGTAGCTAACAATCTCAACTGACTCCGCGCGGACGCTCTGTTTCTGCATGAGTGCACCACCTGCTCTGCATGTTGCACGTCCGGCTTCTGTTGAGTGCACTTGTCTGGGTGAGAGTGTATTTGTATCTGCTGCTGTGTTTGTGCTTTTGTATGCAATTTAAAATGCAATTTTATGCAATTTAAATAGATTCTTTATTATTTCCATGTTCAAAGTCTAAATTTTTAGTGAGTTTTTTCAGCAGAAAAGTTTTCAAAAAGTTTCTGAATTGCTAACGTGCAGTCCTTCAATGTGTTTAGATTTTTAGAGGTTATTTTAATACTTTATTATTAAGTAGGAGATGAATTAAAGTATTCAGGAATTTCAGTATTTAAGAATCTATAAACATTAAATTTTTTACAATTATTTAAAAAACAATTTCAAAATGCTTTTTACTTCAACACTTTGAAGTAGGCAAGAGAAAAGCAGAAATTAGCTCATAAAGTTGAAAGTAATTAAGAGTAATCAGTCAGCCTTGGAATTCAGAGGCTTCCCACTCAGCCGGCACCGAGTGAGTTAAGCACACTTCGCACTCTGGCAACCGCAAATCAATATTTTCAGGCATTCGTAATCCTTGGCAAATTTATTAATGCCACTGAAAGGCTCGGCAGGAGGCTGTAGCTTATTTTAAATACGAGTAGTTGTACACACACACACACACACACACACATACATACACACACACGCACGCACAAAACCGTGCCTTCAATGACAACATAAAATCGTGTTTTCGCACATTGCATTCTATAAGCGGCGACGAGCAGAAGTGCTGCTGCAGCAACCTTGCCAGCGGAGGATTAAGCCTGCCATGAGGCTGAATGTCGCAAACGTTATGTCATCGCTGGGTTACTCGACAGCCTCTGCCGCTCCTGCCGCCTCCCCGCCCTCCCGCCCGGCCGCAGATAAATGGAAGTTATGTAATCCGTATTGAATGCCAGCGAAATTTTACTGATTAATCCTGCCACACAGCCGAGTGCAATAGCGGCAATAATATGTAAGGCCGTGCCAGGATTACAGCGCTCAATGACCTTTAGGATGGTTAACGTAACTTATTAGCGATTAGCGCTGACGAGCACAAGTGTCGCCAATTAGCTGCAGCTTAAATAGGCTCAGACTGTGCGGCTCTACGTCACACGTAATGTTGCATTGCATGGGGAAACCAATAAAGGCATAGAAAGGAAATAATGAATTTTATTTGAATACTTAAGCTATTTGTCGCCGATGAGCTACGATCACTAATAAGTTATGCTGAGTGGTAAGCTATGCTGACTTGTTGTACGCGTGTACGATCTCGCTAATGCTGACGTAGGTGCCAACTATGCCACCGAAAGCACCGAACGCCATCACCAGCAGATTCTTCGTCAGCCAAATCCTGCAGGGACCGTAGCCGGTGCGGTACTGGACGCAGATCTGCAACAGCGCGGGGAAAATCAAGCCCAAGATGGACAGACAAAATGCGCCGACCAGCGACAGGAAGAGCGAGAGATCAGGCACCGCAATAGCGAAGCAGACTGCAGAAATTAGAAGTTGCAGATTAATTAGAAAACACTTCTAGTGAGTTTCGAGCTTACACGTCAGCATGACGAAGATTGCACGCGCCACCAACTCGTACAGCAGATGCTTCGATGCATCCTTGAAACGCTTCGAGAGATACTTGTTCCACACGATGTCCGCCGTGACGTAGCCTTGCAGAGCGTATCCTATCCAGGTTGTAATGGCGAAAGTGAACTTTACCACTTGCGCCAAACTGCGGACAGAAGGGAAACAAAAATGGAAACTCAGTGAAGCGAATAGACGTCGTCTCCTGAATTTCTTACATCTTTTCTGACGGCAAGTTGAGCGTCACACTTCCTTCGGCATCGTCGCCATATTTCCAGTAGCCAAAGAAACCCAACACAATATACAAGGACATCACAATCGTCATTCCCAGATTCATTATACCGCAGGGCTTCAGGTAGTTCTTCGGTTTTTCCATATTCTCCTCAATTGCCAGGATCTACAGAGCGGCGCGTGGAAGAATCCACTCAGTTGCCGTCATAATGAGAATCTATAATCCTGTTACTTACCACACCCACCGCTTCCAGAGCGAAGAGGACAGTGCCAAAATATATTGGCAATTTCGAGATATCCTCGAAAGCTCTACGTTCCGAAATCGATGGCACATCCAGAAAGATGTAGTAAAGCACGCCAATAAAACCTGAAAAAGCAAAAATTATCAGATAAAACATGAGAGCAACAAGGATGTTCGTTTAAAGTAATAAATACTCATTACAGAAAGCACACTGAACCAAAAAAGGTACATCATATCAAAGAAAAATTTGGTGAAATTGAAGACAAAGTTCATAATATTGAAGACAAAAGTTGTTACATTTGAATAAACAACCACATTTGTTCGGTTTTTATCAAAACGTCGTATTTACAATTTAAAATCTCGAAATGCCAATTGAAAACCTCGTATTTATGAACGAAAACGTTGGGTTTACAATGGGAAACTTTGTACTGACAACCGTAAACGTTGTATTGACAATCGAAAGCGTTGTATTGACAACCGGAAAAGTCGTTTTGACAATCGGAAACCCCGTTTTAACAATCGTAAACGTCGTATTGAGAATTAAAAAAGTAATATTGATAACTCGGTTAATGGATACAACAAATTTAACAGAACAACCACCAATTTATGACAGGACCACTAAAATATTTTCTTCAGTGCATCACTACTAACCGGCAAAGAGCAACAAATTAGCTGCCGATGAAAATGGCGCCAACACTTTTAAGTTGCGTATACTGTAGAGCAGGAAGAGGGGCACCAGCAGGAAGCACATGTGCAGCCGCAGGTCGAGCACCATCCAGTGTTCGTCCACGATTTGCTTGATACTCTCCGCAATGAAGACGATATAAACGCAGCAGATACCAAAATGATAGAAAGCCAGGAAGCCATCGACGAAGGGTCTACAAAGAGAAAGAGAGAGAGAGAGAGAGAGAGAGGTAGAGAGAGGGAGAGAGAGAGAGAGAGGGAGAGAGAGAGAGGAGGGTGAGGAACCAGAGCCTGTTTGTCTGTTGTGGTCAACGAGGCGTATGAGTTACATTTAACTTCCACTTCACACACCATAAATTCTGGTTACTCATACGTCGTGGTGTTGAAAACTTAAACGCTTGCTGGCACTTACGTTGCAATCGGCACGATGCACTTAAACATGGGCGGACCTTCCTGCAGACCGACAGTCATTGCTTCCGAGAACGATAAGTATGGCGTGCGCTTTCGCTTGCAGAGCTCGTACATGGAACCAATCTGGCGGCGTGGAGGATCAGCGAGGTGGTTATTTATTCAAGCGTTTATTTCTTTTTAATATTCACTCCATTGAAACGTTACTTACTAATATATGCAGACAGTGGACCGCTATGAAGGCTATAATCACGGTCAGAACAACACCGTTGACGTAGCCGGCGTGGGCGAACGCACTCGGCATGGCCAGGACGCCGGTGCCGATTGATGCTTTCAGGAAGTGGGCAAACGTTTGCATATTACTGTGCGCACCGATGGAAACACAATTAATGAAGTCGCATTGAATGGCACGCACGCGGCTTTACTTACGTGGTGGGATTTTTCACGTTACGATGTTCATGGGGATCGTAATCATTTAGAGACTCTTCTGACTTGCTTATAATCGTCTCCGCGCTATTTCTAACATCAGTTCTGGATAATTCAAAAACGAGATAATGTTTAAATTAGAATTAGTTTCCTTTATTTGGCAGATAATCTTCTAAAAAAACATGTTAAACCTTTTTTTATTTGACGCGTGTTAAATAAAATTTTTATTTTTTGAACAACATTGAAAGTTACTCCGATTATACTCCGATTACTCCGAGAATACTCCGACTATATTAGAACTTTACTTACTTCATGTTGTACGTGTTGAATTTGAATTCCTTCAGATTAGTTTCTGTATTCTTATCTCCACACCTGTCGAAACTTTGCTGCAAACTTTTATCGGTGAATCCTTATGACGATAATTTAGAAAGAAACAAATAAAAAACTTTTAATGGAAATTTTTGAAAATTATATTGAATGGAAAATTTAGTTGAATGAAATGGCCGTCCAGGGAAAATTTGAATGAAACAAATTATATTTTATTTTATAATCGCCACAAGCGTGTGCGATAAATGCGCGCCATGATAAGAAAAACAAACACAATCGCGCTTTTCTATGCGAGCAGACTATAAAATTTCTGAAATATATTAAGCAAAACATAAAATAGCAGTATTAAATTTAACTAAAGATAAATTTAAAGATAAAGTTAAATTTAAAGAAGTTAAAAGACGAACAATAACGTGAATTAATGCAACAACTTCAATCGGAAAATCTAACAGCAACAACATCATCTAAAACAGCAACAACAACTACAGTTATTACTTAGTTGTCAGTTGTTACTGTTATTCACAAATTTTACAGCGCAAAACAACGCATGCCAAATAATTGTCATGAAAAGTAAATTTGTTATTAACTTCCTTAGATAATTCCTTATATAAAATTACACACGATCTATTCACTGGAATCGTTAATTTTTTCTCAAACGTTCAGATTCTCCGTTCCGAATTCCGTTCCGTGACAGCTCTGCCACCCGACTATCGTTCGATGGCTTCTCGATCCAAGTTGAAGCCGTCGAAGCTCTTTTCCCAGAACGTCTAATAAATTTTAATCTAAATCTCGTTCCGCTCGTAATCAAAGTTAAACAGACATCATAAAAACAGCAATTATCACCGCAACAATTGTGAGAAAACGTACCGAGCGAAAAGAACCGCAAACACCTCGCTCAGGTACTCGAAAATACATAACTCAACCGATAAGTGTACT
Source organism: Sicus ferrugineus (assembly GCA_922984085.1). Lineage (NCBI taxonomy): Eukaryota > Metazoa > Arthropoda > Insecta > Diptera > Conopidae > Sicus > Sicus ferrugineus. The sequence goes on along the minus strand of OV277350.1, from coordinate 32,191,380 downwards.
CGAATCTTGCGGAATGTAGAGTACAGAGTGTTTATCTGCAGGTATCTGCTACACAAGAAACCCCCTGTAAATTAATAATGAGTATTAAAGTTTATTTGCAAAACACAACAATTTGATTCCCAGAAAGTTGCCTTCGACAACAACATATATTAGAAAAGATGTACAGAAATATTCGGAATATTTATTTCGATTTAAGAACTAGACATCTGTTAGCATTTTGGACGCTCAGATTTATAGAAAATCTTTTTTTCGTATAGCCTTCAAAGGTATTCACGAAGTCAACTTAACTGCTTTTGTATCTTAACGTTCAAAATATTTATACAATTGCGTTTATCACTTTATTTATATACTGTTTTTAATTTTCTCGGAACCCTGACCTAAATTCTGAAGCCCTTTGCCATTAACTGATATCGCGATTGTGTCAGCCTCCCTCTTGTCAGTATCGGCGATAAGCACGATTTTGTGTTAATTGCTGAAGCGATCCTTAGTTCAGAGGTTCTAAATTAGCTGATATAGTCTGCAGGATTACTTAAATTTAAAGAAGTAATCGAGATCGGGAGTGTTTCTTGTAATCAAGACGATAATCGGAATGGAAATAGGCTTTTCCTCAATCCTAAGCCAATCGCGATAATCGTGATTGCGACAGCTTCTTTCAATCGAGAAGATAATAGCTTAATCGAGACTATAATCGCTTTCGAAAGCGCCTTTCTCTCGTCTCTCTTTCGAGGAGATAATCGCGATCAAGACCGTTTTTCTCAGAGGAGATGGCAATAGACATCGCCATGGCTTCTGTCAGTCAGGAACAGATTTTTGGGCTCCATTCCAAACCCATTCTTAAGCATTTCTTTACTTTAATGGTGACATTTTCTTCCAACATATTATAATCTTATTTGAAAACTGCTGGGGATTCAATAAAAGCGAGGGCAAATGTTAATTCGGCTGCATCGCCTTATCAATGTGCTTTAAAAATAAGCGCTTCAATAATAAGCACAATTTGTCAACAAATTTCGGATGAGTTCTTTTTTTACCAGGTAGACAATCACAAGGAAAATTTTCATTTGAGATGAAAAAATTTGGAAACCATTTAAAGACATCTTGATTTTAGTTGGCGTTAGTTAGGGGTTTTTATAAGAATCTCATTGAAACTAGGAAATGTCATTTTCATTTCACATATTTCAATTTAAACTCGTACATTTAAACTCGTAAAAAACAAAGTAATGTCCTCCCAATCTTTTAGGTAGAAATATCACTGAAAATACCCAAATACTAGTAATGAGCTGAAATTGCAGTTATTCAATTATTCGTTTGAAATCGTTTGTTTGAAGTATATTTCTGTCATACATTTTATTGCGATAAGAAAACATACGTCAGCTAGACTCGAAAAAAATTTAATTCTCAGATTATGAATTCTATAACGTTATTTAAATCTTCTCACTATAGTTTCTCATACTATTAAATCATTATCTGTCAGATACTCAATGTTTTTTTCTGCAAACACTTCAACTAATCAATTGCACAGATACAGATATTAATTTCTCTCAATATATATGGCGAAGTTTATATATTATTAAGAAAATGCTCAGATTAAGACTGTCAAAATTATCGGTATCGCGATAAAGTGTCAGTTATAAATTCGTTGTTATGAATTTTTATTGTCTGATAAAATAAAACCGCAGCATGTCGGTAAAAATTTGAGAACCTCTATTTGGATTGACCTCTCAAAAAAACAAAAGACATCACGAACTTCAGAAACAGACGAGTAACGGGAAGCATTCCATTCCAATACTATAAAATAAAAAAGACTATATCTGAAATAAAATATATAAACAAAATGAAATAAGGTAAAATAAAAATTAAACTAAAATTAAATTAACAGACACTCATGAAATGTTTCGATACTAACAAAAACCGGGAAACTTAGCACTAAAAATTTAGCAAAGCTTGCAATCTTTTTCACTAAGAAGGTTGCAAGCTTTGCTAATTTATTCAATTAATAAGGTTTGTGTACTTGAAATAACGCAGGAAGACTTTCAGAAGATAATATAAAAAGTGATTTAAGGTACAGATATCTATATATTATATATTTGCGCGAACTACACATATACTCGCATATAATATCCTCCTTCAAGATCAGTGTAAAATCCTTCGAGCAAAATTATGTGAATTGATAATCTCTAAATATTAATTTTTAAAGAATGTGAAATAAAAAGGTGGCCACCACTGTAGGTTGGTTCGAGTTTCAACTCGAACTCTGCCTCACAATTACTGCTCGATGTTGATTGGAAATACGCGATAAAATTCACCCGACTATTGTTTTCACCTCAGTTATTAAATGTTTTGCGGTTGTGTTGCGTGTTTTTCGCTCTTTGCAATGAAGTGAATTTTTTTTTTATTGCGGAGTTGCTAATATAAATATAAGCTATCAATAAATAAACTCACAGACAACATAATAGCGATAAAAATTTCCAGTGGTATTAACATTCCTTTACTTTTGAAAATAAGTCTACAATAAAACTCGATACGATTTTATATAAGTTAGACTGCTTAATATATAAAAAATAATAATAAAAATAACGAGAAAATAATTGTTGCCGAATGGGTGTTTCAATACAGGTGAACCTTTTTCTGAACTTTTAATTTTCTCTTTTCTATTCATTTTTTATCTTTTTTCCAATTATTTACTTAGCTAGATATGAACTCTATTGCAGCGCACTTAATTGTTCGGTTGGTTTTTTTTAATAACATATGCTTAGTTTTAAAACAACAGCAGCAGCAGCAGCGGAAACAACAACAATATCAATATTATTACACTGATCTTGCCGTAATAACTAACAATTAAATAATGAAGAAATTTCAAAGATGCTGTGATTTCGCTTCGTGATGCGATATACACACGATGTTCAAATTGAATCTTTTTAAGATAACTTAAAGTACTTCATAATTTTCTCTTTTCTCTATGGTCTTCAAATTTAGAGTGTTTTCAATTTTAGAAATCTTTCTAATAACTTTAGACTCTTTTGAAGCAGCTACTTTAAAGTAGAGCCAACAATTCACTCGACTTGAAGAGGCTTTTCAGATTAGAGATATTAGAATATAAGAGATTTGAAGACTGAAACCATTGCACTTATTATGATATAATAAGCCTCAAGTTTTTTCTATCAATAAAGTTTCATGATAATATTTCAAGCTTAAACATTTCTTAAATGAACGATAAGAAAGGCCGATAACAATGGAAGATACGACCAATTCTAATGTCAATGCTTCTGATGGCCAAAAATATTATAATAACTATCACAAAAATATATTAAAACATTAGAATCAGAAATATTCATTCATTTTGGCTAAAATTGGCATTAATAAAAACAAATGGGTTAGCTATAATTTTTACCACCGAACACATAAAAAAATTCTAATATTCGGTCTCTCTCCCCAGAACTCCGAAACTGGAGAAGTCGAAGTGTACCACATCGATACCACAGCCTTAAAACTACAAACATTCGATGAGGAAACCGGTGAACCGCTGAATGATAAATACAAAACACGCTATTTAAAGCTGAAAAGCTTTCAAATACCAAAGAAGTATTTACGCGGCACCATATGCGATGAGCTGGAAAAGCAAATGGTGGGCAATGACAATCAGGATAACGTATATGGACCCATTACCGTGCGAACGAAGCCGCAGCCGACCAAGAAACCCAAAGAACATCATTATGAGCGTGAAGATTATATGAATATGGAAGGTGTAGAGACTGTAAGTGGTAACAATAAAATTGGTAATCCTGAAATTGATCACTCTTCTACGATAGCAAATAATATTGGGTTACAAAAAGGCCAGCTACCGCTTGTTTCTGATACCGTCTCTCTTCATGTTCAACGTATACTTCGGCCTCTTCATGGCGGTGACCGAGTCTATACTTCATTACTGGGCTCACATAAAGAACGGCTTGAACATGAACAAGAAGATTTACTACCAGAGTCCTCTGCATGTCCTCACGTCACAGTTTTGCGCAGTTTGTCGGTCCGAGTCAGAGATGGAGTTGGAGTTATTTAAGATGTTAAATCAGAAAATGCGTAAAGCACGAAACTCGAAACCTAAAAAAGATGTAAGCAAAGTTATCACTTAGTGTTGGAGAAAAGAATACATCAAATCACTACTTTTAAATTGCTTGTATATAAAATTGTTTAATTGCTTAATAGGAAAAAGCGAAACCACATCCAAAATATATGCTAGAATTAAAATAATGTTTACATAATGTTGATATCTCGTTCTATAAAAATATACGTGTTAAAACTTTAAATATAAACATTTTTGTAAATATATACATAATAATTATGTAAGATTTGTTCACTTATGAGCTTAATAGACAACAAAATAAATGCAAAACAGTATCACGTTAATTGTAACAAAATTTGACTTTGTGTACGATAACTTCTTAGCTACAGAAAACTTTTAAACTTATAATAATAATTCATGCTATATAATTCATGCTACTGTAATAAAAGTAACTAATTTTTTTAGCAATAAAGTCAAGCATCGATTTGTCCCATTGGCTTTAGATTGGCTGAAACTTGGAATTTGCAACCCGTGCAAGCGATCAGATCGTCCACCGTATAACCCTCGCCCACCTCGATGAGCGTTAAACCCACACCCTTCTCCACTTCGAAGACACCCTAAATAAAGGTAAAGTCATCGATATATAAAAGTTCAATTTTCAAATATACGATAATATTGATAATATTAAAATAAACTAAAAAAAAACAAACCTTTTCAGTAATGATCATGTCAACAACATCCTTCCCCGTTAAGGGCAGTGAACAGCATTCGAGGATTTTTGGTGAACCATCGCGTGCATTATGTTCCATGGTGATGACGACCTTAGTGCCTGGTGCGGCCACCAAGTCCATAGCGCCGCCCATACCTTTCACCAGTTTTCCCTAAAAATCCAAGTAAATAATTAAGTTTCAGCAAGATAATTAAAATTTCTGTAAATCGAAATAAACTATAAACATTTTGTTACTCTTTGCCAATATTTTCCCATTTTTGTAATATGTTTAAATTCCAAAGATTTCCCGCTCTATTTCCCCCCCACCCCCCCTTCTTCATACCGGTATCATCCAGTTAGCCAAGTCACCCGTTGCCGAAACTTCCATGGCTCCCAAAATGGTCAAATCAACGTGACCACCGCGTATCATACTGAAACTATCATCGGATCCAAAGAAAGAGGCGCCCGGTACGATGGTAACGCTTTCTTTGCCAGCGTTAATCAATTCGGGATCAACTTTATCCTTGGTGGGGAAGGGACCCAAGCCCAAGATACCATTCTCGGACTGCAACATAACACTGATGCCTTTCGGTATATAGTTGGACGATAGTACTGGCATGCCGATTCCTAAATTGGCATACATCCCGTCGCGGAACTCCATTGCAACACGCTTTGCTATACGTTCACGCAACGCCTGACCCGGACTTGGCTGGGCTTGCTTGCTCGCGTCACTTATTTCCTCTTGTATCCGTAGACGTTCGACGCGCTTATTATAGTTGCTGCCTCGATAGATACGCTGCACGTAGATGCCCGGCACGTGTATCTGGTCGGGATCAAGAGCGCCAACTGGAACGATTTCCTCCACTTCTGCGACCGTGATTTTGGCAGCACGACACATGGGCGCATTGAAATTGCGTGCTGATTTGTTGAACACTGTGAGGGAAGGGAAGAAGGAAGGATTGATTAATAAAGAGGAAATCAGAAATCATTAATCCTTACCTAAATTCCCGTAAGGATCCGCTTTTTGTGCTTTGACCATAGCGTAGTCCGCAAAAATTGCCTCCTCCATTACGTAGTTTCGCCCATTAAATTTTTGCACTGGTTTCGGGGAGCTGGCGATCTCAATCTTGCCCTCTTTGGTGTACTTAACTGGAGCTCCACCCTGTTGTATTAAGGTAGCATAACCGGTCGGTGTAAAGAAGGCGGGAATACCTTCAAATTACAAGACATAACAGAAGCAGACAAAAGTAAAAATAATAATAAAGTAAAATAGTATGGATAAATGACAACCAAAAAAAACCAACCCGCTCCACCAGCACGTATTTTCTCGGCCAACGTTCCCTGCGGTGTCAGTTCGAGCGCCAGTTCGCCAGCCAAGAACTGGCGTACCAGTTCACTGTTCTCGCCTACGTAAGATGAAATCATTTTTGAAATCTGTTTCTGTTTGATAAGCACGCCGAGACCCCAGTCATCAACGCCTGCAACATTATTTTTATCAGTTTTATTTGGTTTTTTTAACTGCAATATTTGTACCTCCATTATTTGATACAGCTGTTATATTCTTGACGCCCTTCACTTTGATGGCTTCAATTAATTTCTCTGGTATACCACAGACACCAAATCCACCGAAGAGCACCTTCGAACCATCTTTCATATCAGCGATGGCATCAGCAGAGCTTGCATATACTTTATTCGAAGCCGATTTGCCGCTGGTGGAGTAGCAAGCAAGAAGCTATGAAAATATAAAAACAAATCAGTCTTTTGCAAATATTAAGGGAAATTGGTTAAAATTATTTATCCAGTCAGACGAGTGGGATTTTTTTTGTTTTTGCCTTTTCTTACATTATAAAATTCCCAAATTTCCAACTGAGAATTCTATTATTAAAAACTAATAATTTAAATGATCACAACACAAGTATTCTAACAGCTATTTGAAAAGCCCTTAAAAGCATATTAACATTTTCACGAGGGTTTTTGCCACTGAACTGGCAACTCTGGTTACCGTCAAATAATATTTAATGATCATTAGAGGTTAAAACTTCCTATTAACTTGGTTTTTTACCTTCACTAAGTTGTTTTTCTGATAAATACAATTGCTAATCAGTAAACGATGCACTGAAATCGCAAACATCTTTTCGGTTATTTCCAGCAGTAGTAATTAATCTGCAATAGAGCGTTCCAACAAGGTGCAACAGGTTCCACGTTTCTCCGTCAAACTAAGAATACGTAACCAGCTCTTCAATAAAGATTAACACCAAAAAATTATTAACCTTAGGTAATCAAAGCACTAAATTCTAAATATCTACTAAAAAAAGACTAAAAGGGAATACTAAAAAAGTGTTGCATCAAGCTGAGACTAAAAAAAGTACTTGAAAAGTAAGGATTAGCATGCGTTATTACTTTCCTTATTAATAGTTTTCTTATTGATAGATAAATAGCATCGTATTACCAATAGTAGTATTAAATAATCGAATAGAAGTAGAAAATTAAATGGTAAAATCATTTGTTCGAGTAAAACCAAGAATAGCAAAATATTTTTATTTCAACAAAGAGTAAAAAAGTGTTTACCTTCCTATTTTCGTAACTCAACGGCAACCCTGCTGAGATGAATCGACTTCCGAACTCCGTCTAAACAGCTGAGTTGCTTTGCCAGTTTATTCTACCATCAGCTGTGTTATTTTCCTTTGTTCCACATATTCTTATTTTGTGCACTTGTTTTATGCATTCGCAGTTATTTCGTTTTTTCAATTGATCGGCGAGGTTTGTTGAAAGTTTGGCTGCATTAAAAATTAGAAAACCGCAATTATTTGTGATGAAATCGATTATATTCAACAGTTACGAAGTGAAAGAGTGCAAACAATAAATAGCGCCAACAAGAACAGTTGGATAAATTGGAAATATTATTAATAGATAATACACAGAATTCATATAAAAACAATTATATATGCAAAAATGCAATTCTTGTTGTTAAGAGCCGAACTGCAATCAAAACCTTATATACAGTTTATTTCTGGTTGTAAGTACAAATTTTGTTTTCTGATAACTTTACATAAATACAAATTGCAGATTATCTGGTGTGTATGTATGTACGTAGAAATTATCAAACTCAATCCTTCAGTAATTTTACGTGCTTTTAATAAAACGCAATTTCTTCGCTTCAGTAAATTTAAAGCTCTGGTTTTGTAGTTGGCTTTTTGTTGTTGTTGCGGTTCTGGGTCTTGCAAATTCTTTTCTTCGATTACATGGCCATACTTAACATTAAAATTGTTTCATTTGATTGATAATTTTATTGCTCTACTAGTGGGTGCTGTTGTTGTAATTGTTGATAACCTCCTAAGGATGCACCGGAACCGGCTCGGTGCAAATCTGACGACGGCTGTTTGACGACACTCTCTGCATGCCCTTGAACCGGAAACAGGGTGTCTAATTAGATTCAAGATTATAGTTCGCCGTATTTGCAATAAATTACTTATTAGTGGAATCAAGTTAGTTACAAATTTGTAACAATATAGTGCCATCTAGAGCTCCATAAGTGGTTAAGGGTCTGGTCTGGGGTCTGGAACCGCAAAAAACCTTTGCTTGGCGATAAAGTTTTGTAAAGGGAAAGGAAAAAAGTCATTGTTGAGATTGCCAGAAACATTTGAGAATGACCCTAATATTGAAGTACTTATATATTTATTTATTTATGTATTTATTTATTTGTTTTGCTGAATAGCTCCCTTTTATTTAGAATAGATAGAAACTAAAATAACTGTATTCGTACTGTCTAATCAGTGGCTTCAACTTCAACTTTGTTGCCGGCACTCAAGACTCCCGGCACAGTGCACCAGCAACCATCACACCATCGCTATCAACAGCAACAACACAACAACAGTCCTTCAATTATCTCCTCCCGGTTACACTAAAATTTCATACATATTTTACAATTTCTTACAGAGCGTACAGACAAACAAGCACAACAACGACCAGATACTGTGATGCGGTTAATCGGTGCTTCGCAACTACGGAGGTTTAGTTTTTAACTTCACTTCCATTGCGGTCATCGTTGTCGTCGAACGTAGTTATCATCGCTGTGGTTGCCGTAGTCGTCGTCGTCGTTGTTGTCGTCGTCGTTTTCGTCGCTGTCATCGTCGTTGCAGTTTGTTTTGCCTACACGAAATTCGATCGATAGATCTGATTTAAATGCCAATACAGTAATAACAACAAGTACAAGAACAACAACAAGAACAGCAAATTATTATTAGAGTCAACAAATGCCGTTGACATGGAGCAGAGGCGTGCTGAAGTCTTATTGACTGACACTTTAAAGAATACTTGGGAAAACTATTTGAATGCCGGTGAAGAATTAGATGTCAAGGTAATTGCATTAAAATATAATTTAGATGAAATTAATTATAACCGTGTCATTGTAGCAACATTGGCTTGAATTATTTCTATACAACTTTCAATGTATTAACGAAGATATTATACGAAAACCGGATGTTAAAAGGTAATTTCCTAATTAGAATTATAAGCAGAAAATCTAAGCAAAACTTACAAAAAATATGGTGCAGCTTTTTAGATGTGTTGTAAAAATTTTTCACGAAAAAAATACTTGAGTAAACATCATTAATGTCTCTTGCTATCATTACACTACAATGTTGCACATATTAAAAATGATTTTGTGTAATCAATTATTGCTCTCGCAGCTTCTTCAGCTCAATACCCGAGGAGGTCTGCTCTTTTCTTCTGGAAAGGGTGTACGACATTATAAGCAAATCTGAGTATTACAATCCAACACCGCTGGGCATAGAAATATCTTCGCCAGAAGGTGATAACGATGCCTTGACCACTAGTATTAAAAGCAGCGATGTTGCAAAACTACCAAAGAGCAATCACAAGTTTACACAAGTAACGTGGTGGTGAGTTAAAATTAGAAATCATATTAACGCAGAGTGGAATTTTTATTTGCAGTTAATTTTAAGCACGCCATACGATTGCAATAAAATTGTAGCTCTGCGAACTTTCCTCACACACCAACTGGGGCATAAGTTGCTGGAGTTTTTGCGGAAAGTGGATATTAAAGTAGGGAAGAACTTTCAATTTCATTAAAACAAATTTAAATAAATGATACTTTTAGCTTATTGCTTCGCAAAAAAGTCTCTGTAATCTTTGCATAAGCTTATTTCCCAATTGTCGGTGGTCTGATGGAGAAGGGGACTCGGCGCAGATCTCCACAGCATTCTCTGTTTCAGAATACCTGAGCGAATTTCATCTCTATGACAAGTCTCATTTGTTAAATTTGAGAAGTGCAATTTCGAAGAGTCCTATTAAATGTTCTGCAGATGTGGAGCTCTTTCGAACATTCGAAGCAAAGGATTTGCATGCTTTTCAGAACAGTATAAAAGCCAGTGATGAGATTGCTTTGTTGCTTATTGAAGTGCTGTTAAAATGCGTCGACAGCGAACGCGATGATGCCTTACTTTCCGATGAATCGATGAGTACAACAACATTAGATTTCGCTCTCGAATCACTACTCTACGAGCCAACGGAGGCATTCGCTCATCCCACAAATGCTGGCGTGATAAAATGCAAACTCTTGCAGCTGATCGTGCGTTGCTTGAATAATTTATTTGCTCATGCATTGAGCACAAATGCTCTACAGTTGCAATACATTATAGTAAGACTTGTGTCTGCTATGGAGACAATTAGGAGACAGAGTGCGGCACCAACTCAAAGTGTGGAAAATATTTTATTTGGCTTGATTTTTATGATTTTCGGCATACTTAATAATGTCTGTGTGACTCTCGGTCACACAGCGAATACGCCGACGAGCGATAAAGCTCAACTCTACACTTTAAAATTCATCGATGAACCTGTACTCGATTTGTGTGTCCAGATTTTAATCAGCCTGTTGCCTTATAAACACGATGCCTCCAGCGATATATCCACGCTCCTTGATAGGATTTTTAAGTTACACATAAGAATCATCGACAATCTAGCGAGATATGATCAGCAGCAAATGCAGCACATTGCAGCGATTGCCCTGCAGAAGCCCCCTCCACGACGCAGGAAACTCAATGCACGTCAAGTTCACTGTCGCATGCCCACTTTAAGTTGCTTCTTCGAAGGGCTGCTGCTTAATATACTCCCCCATGTCCCTATACAGCAGCAAGAATACGCAATGCAATATTTTCTGCGCTCGGGAACTTGTTGCTGTCATTACTCCTCCGCTACACTCGCTGCTTGTTTTGCCGTTGTGCCCAGTGTGTCGCCACATGCACAGAAAATTATTTATAAATTCATTTACAGGAAAATTTTGTATGCTATTTTTGTACGAGACACAGAACAGACGCAGCAGCAACAGCAACAATCGAACGGTAAACGTCGTAGCACAAGAAGCTGCACGAAATGTGATACAAAACTGAGATCACTGGAATTTCACGGCAGTCTATTGCGACTCTATCGTCAGCTATACGAACAACTTTCTAAAACGGGTAATGGAAGCTCGTCTCTGACTTTGTATCTCAAGCATTTGAAGCATATATCGCACTTACTTACCAACGATATAGCGGCGGGCATATTAGCCGAGATCGTTCTTCCCGTTTTTCGTCAATGCAAAAAGTGTGCACTGAGATCACAACAGGAATCAACAGCTCCTGAAAGGGACTCATCCACATGTGATCATCTGCAAGCGAGAAAAACTACAGCGACAAATATTAAAGACCATGCCGACCATCGAATGGATGACATTAGAATACTCCACGAATGCCTTAACATCTTCGTCGTCTACTTAAGTGATCTCCGCCTGATTAAGGCCTTTTATAATGAAGAGAACATAAGCCATTTGGAAGACTTACTCACGCAATCCGAGCTGATACGTACCATTTGTGATCTCATCAAAATCGGCATCGACAACATATCCTTTCTAGGTGATCATGCGCAAGAGCAAACTGTATTAAGTCGCCGCTTGATCACGTTGCAATTGAATAGCAGCGATCAAGCGGCTCAACTTTTTACTTCATTGCTTAAACAAGTGACTAGTCACCTGTCCAATGATACAGAAAACCCCAGATTTTGGTTCGATGACGCAGCAACAAGCAGTATAAAAGATGTAATGGACTTAAAGCCTCTCGAAGTCTTGCACATTGCGTCCTTGCAGTGGTCACTAAACTACGAGTTACTTAAAACCAGTCAGTTCTTCTATAATGAATTTGCTAAAATTTACTCAATAGCTATTGATGATGATGAGGATGATAACAGTGCTAAGAATGGAAATGCTGATGTTACAGATACGCATAAAGACAGAGAGATGATACGTAAGAATGCAACTAAAGCCCACTTAAAACGTGGTGATAAGTCTATAAACGATATACTTAAATTGAATTATAATGCCTTGAGTTGCTTTTTAATGCTGCCGGTAAGAAAAAACAAAGAATCAACACCCGAAAGTACGAGCGAGATTTCTGTAAATGGCTTCTCAGAGGATTCTCTGGTACCGCTCTGTATTGTTGATAAAGAAATCGTAGATTTCCAAGCGTCGTCTGAGCCCTTGTTAGCTGGAATTACAAGCAACACAATCGCCTTCGTAAGCGTTAGTGAGGATAATAACAATTACTACAGTTATGAAAATACAATTATCCAATATCAAGCTGTGGAAGCGTATAAAATGGGGTCATCCTTCCTAAAACAGCTCGAAAAAAGCGTTTCTCTCCAAGATTGCACTGTTAGATTATTTGATATTCATCAGCAAAGTGTTACAACACAAAAGTGGGAACAAAATCAAGTTGAACAACTATATATACGAACCCTACGATCACTTGTAGCTGATACTACTGAACAAACACAATCTGCTGACTTGTCTTCCCCTTCGTCTTACCTTGATAGTGGTATCATTGCCAAAATATTCGGCATGTTCGGCACTCTACTCTTCAGAGGCAGTCAGCCATCTTCATTCGACGATTTTAATGACGTTGGAAAATCTCAGCAACCCAGTGGCACAGATGAAGTTGTTGTTCCTGAAGAATTGAAACCACTGTGCGACATAAATGGCGACTGTAAGAAGTTGCTATTAAAACTATTTGAAGCCACGTTGGCCATATCCATCAAGGGTTATCAAAATGAAGATGGTAAGTGTGAATCACTGCATTTTTCAAACTTTCTGGAGCTTATTAAATTTTAATTATTTTCTTTTTTCGAAAATTATTTGCTTTGATAGTTGAGTTCCATCTAAAATAAATTTATAATCACATATAAATTGATATGCTGCTATAGAGATGCTATAATGAATAAAATTCTTTGAGAATCTCAATTATTTCAAGATTGTTGATTACGTTCAATGATTACAGAGCATGACAAGTTCAATTATGAGAGAAAACGAATTTATAAAGAAAATCGCAAGCTGATACAATATGCGCTGTTTGATTTCTCTAATGAAAATGTTAATGCAGTCATTTTTAAAAATAAATCAAATCAAAGTTTATATACACAAAATTCTGGTAAATAATTATAATCTTTAAGGCGCGTTTTGTCGAATTTAATCTAGTAAGCTTATTTCTATGATTTATAAAATATATATTATAACATTTTTTAATAATACGTTAGGTTGTCTACCTTCTTTCCTTCGTCTGCATTTACCCTTCCTCTGTTATTGATCAGTCTATCCAAGCCGAACCAGCAGCAGTCTTAAATAACAAGCTAACAGCAAGAAGCCATATAAAAAATTTTTAAATACTTTGTTGCAATACAAATATATAAACCTACTATAGTTAGAACGCTGTAGCAATGCGGACCCCCTACAGTCAGTTCCCTCTTATTCCAAATTGTTTTAAGCCACAAACTTTATAAGATAAAAGCAAAAATTCGAGAATCCCACAAATACGATAAAACTCCAAAAAGTGTCCGTTTTTTAAGACCCAGACATAATTCGAAATTCACTGTATATATATTTTAATAGATACAAAAACAGGATTAAATGTATGCTTTGTGGTTGCCCACAGTGTCAATCAGTCGTTACTCTACCTTGGCGGTAGCTCGGCATCGCTTTAGTCGGCTTCTTTTAACGCAATAGTTATCTTTTCTTTACATTTCAACGTGAACTCGTTTATAGTACTCGACAGTTAGTTGAGTAGAGGTGCAGCGCTTTGGAGAAGTAAATGTTATACTTTCGTCTTTACCTCTCTGCCCGGGTTATCTTCGAAATCTTATCACTTCTCTCTGAACAGCAGCGTGAAAAAGGCTTCATTTGCGTTCTGATGGTTTAGCAGACAACATCGCTGAGTATATTTTAGAACAATGTTTTGTAAAATAAGACAAAATAATAGTAATTTTCCGCATTAGAATGGTGAAAAAGGCTTTACTAACCTCATTCTTTCTTTTTCTTTTTCTCTTTCATAGACGAGAAAATGCAGAAACATTTACGCAAACTTAAGGCTCTCATTTTGAGTAGCGCCACCGCAAACTGGCAACAGCATACCGAAGAACCTGCACGCTCTCAGAACATCGTCACGCAAGCTTTACAAACGCTTCTCAGGATCGCGGAGCTGTCGAACTCATTTAATGAGACCGCTGCTGTTGGAGGCAGTAATGGTGTTCGCACTTTCACAGATGAAGCTATCATCGCTGGCTCCGCCGTAACCACAGTAGCAGCAGCAACATTAACGGAGCCACGTCTGCGCTCTCATTCCCTCAGCATTAGCTCACATACACCTCCCACTGCGATTAATGCCAACAACTCAACTCAATACAATCCAAGCAATTCCTTTGCTTCTAGAAGTCAGACGCCGCCTTCACCACTACCAGCCGCAGACGTACCCACCACATCGCCACCCCCTTCACGCCGCAGACCGCTTTCCGATGGCAGTAGCGCCACCGCCACCGAGTTTGATTACTTTTCAACCCGTGCCTCTATCTTATGTCCGGACAGCGAGGTTGAATTCGAAAACGATCATGGCGACTTCTATGTTACAGCCGATGAAGGCTATGAAGCTGATGGCGAGATACCCGAAGTGTCCGATACCGAAGCGGAGTTGGAGGCCGCGGCAGGTATGGATATGTGGACCTCGTTTCAGACCAGTTCGCGGTATCGCAGTCATGTACTACATGCTGGCCTGTGCCAGCTGGTGGTGGAGATCCTTATCGAGTTGTCCAAATTGTGTGCTGAAAATCCAGACGGTTGGTGTGAGAGCTTGATTCAGCTGGCAAATCGTTTGTTTGTGATACGCGAGTACCTGGGTGGACCACTACTTCTACTGCAGGGATTTGCACCAGTGCTGGAATGCAATGATGTGCGCCTGAGAGGTTCGTAGAAGGCACAGTTTTCAAGCGAGAGATAATTAAACTTTATAACTGCAGATCTACAGCAGTCGTTATTGGAACTTATAGTGGACTTAAATACACCCAACGTTCTGTCCACCTTTTGCAATATTTTAGCCAGCAAAAATCCACCCATGGACTTACTTATCAAGTATATGAGCCACATTTGTGCTGCCAACACGCAAAGAAAGCCGCAGCCCAGTATGGAGTTGGAGTTCCCAATATTCATTGGTAAGTTCAGTTCTAAGCTCACTCTTACTGAAAACTGAATTCAAATTTGGACTGCAAAATTAAGTCTAAGATGATTTGGAGTTTTTAAAGTCCTTGAAGTAAACTCCTTGAGTTTTTGAAGTCCTTGAAGTAAACAGAAGTTGAAACTAGTAGAAATCCAAGTTGGTTGAGGTCATCGAAGTCGGTGGAAATCGATGAATTCAACTGAAGTCTGTGAATTTTAAGCTTAAAGTATATTTTGGTTTGTGCAATATGTTTCAGATGGCAAATGCATTTCAACTAGCAGTCCGTTGATAACTGAACAGATCGATCAGATACGCAACTACCATCTGCACTTGCAAGCTATGACACCATTCACCAGGGCACCTTGCTTAATACCGGTTACGCATTCCAAACTCTGGTCCAGCGATGGCTTTACTCTCTCCCTCTGGGTGCAGGTCAAGAGTTCCATGCTACATAAAAGCTCGAGCCAATTAATGGATGATGATAC
The DNA here is from genome assembly GCA_922984085.1 of Sicus ferrugineus. Taxonomy (NCBI): domain Eukaryota; kingdom Metazoa; phylum Arthropoda; class Insecta; order Diptera; family Conopidae; genus Sicus; species Sicus ferrugineus. The sequence goes on along the minus strand of OV277350.1, from coordinate 32,175,603 downwards.
GCGTAGTTCGACAGATGACTATCTGGTAAAAATTATTTTCTTTACTTTTTTCTGGTTTTAGTAGCCTCTTTCTTTACAGAAGTCTCACCTCATTTCTGTTGGCAGCAATCAAGCCATGTTGAGTATTTACATTAACAGCAGCATGAATCTAGTTTTCGAAACCTGCAAGCCGAATGGACAGCTCAGGTTGCCTTCACCACAAAGTGAGGAAGCCAGTGAAACACATCACAATCCTTTCAGTACCTTTACGACAACAAGTTCGAAACAGCAGAAAATCAGCACAATAAACGCAAATCAAACTGCGCCAATAGGAACTCCTCATACATCGCCTGGCAACTCATCCCTTCGCAACGCTTTGAAGCCGATAAAGATGCTCATGCTTAACAGTTTCAATCACATGCACCTCTTTAATGGTCATGCTTCCGACTCTGTGGAGTCATATTTTGATGGTTCCAGCATCGACTTGAAGTACTTCCGCATGTCGAAGAATAAATGGACTCACTTGTGCTTCGCCGTAGACGCCCTTCCCGATTGCTTAACAGTAAGCGTCTTCGTTGATGGACTAGAGCAGCATGTCATCAGTCTGCCCTTCCGCAACATACGCTCCTTGACACGCAGTGTTCAGTCCTTCCAGCTAGTTTCCTTGGGCGATGGCTACGCTGTGCCGCTCAGGAACACCAATCTCACCACCTCGAGCTACACAACACGCACCGAATCTCGCTCAACCATCGAAAGCTATCCGTTGCGTTTGGCGATCTCGAATCTCATGTTGTTCAATCGTAAAATCACCGTACGTGAAACGATACTCAATCTGACCGCCATGGGCCCGGATTTCAATGATCTAACTCAGTGCCAAGTTGGCAATTGGAAGCCCAATTACGGTTACCTCAGCTCTAGCAAGCTGCACAGTGCCAACTTTGGAAATTTTACGGAGTCGCTGAAACTCTTACGAGAGTCACGTATGCTAACTTATACAGCACAACAGCCGGATGTGGTATTTGGTAATGATGCCCTTCATGTGGACACAGGAGACTCTTCTACATGTGGTAAGAGTTGTAAACTGCTTATTAAAGTGGTTTTTCATACACACTATATTTTCTGTTGTTCTTTATCTAACAAGCACATCAACTGGGTCTTATTTTGTATGGTCAACTTACGCAAAATACATTGCAATCTTTACAAACTGCAACAGTACTTTGTGGCGGTATCTCTACATTATTGTATCTCTTCGCTCGGGTGAGTTCAGATTTATATATATGAAATATACTGACGCTCCAGGTATCGTGGAACTGACTATTACCAACGTTAGAGAATTCACTTGAAAAGAATTCAGTCGATTTCGCCGACATCAAATAGAGAAAATTACTCCCAACCGAATTTCAGTAACGTCAGTGACATCAATCAGCTTCAAGTGACTCGTCCGATGTCATTTCTGTAGCTTTAACTGATTATAATGATACCAGCCAAAGTTTTGTAGTCTATTTTCTAACTTGTTTGCTATTTTTCACCCTTTAGGTTGTTGAAGTCAGTAAAAATTCGATTACGCAATCTTTAGCACTCGATATGTTGCTCAGTGTTTCTCTCTCGGATACTCAACTCTACACTGAGTTTCAACGCCAGGACTGCATCAGTCTTATCGGTTTCATTATTAAGACGGAGCGCTGCACCAAAGATGTTAATCTGCTGAGAAGCATTGTTAACAATGCCTGCTCGCAACCACTCATCAGCAAGAGAGGCACCGATACCTTGCAAATCAACGAAAACACCGTGGCCAGTCTCGTTTATCCGCGACTCATCATTGCAGTGTTGCATCGCTATGCCGACTGGCATCGCTGCGGTGCTGAACACTCCGAAGTGCTTGACATGCTCTTTCGTTGCATTCTGGCGCTCACACGTGAGAAGCACCCACACAAGGAATTCAACATGGAGCAACTCAATAAGGCAGGCCTCCTCAAGGAGATGCTGAATCTGTGCAAGATATACGTGATCGAATCCCCCAACCCCGTGTACATATCGAGAGATGCCGCCGAGTCCTTCGTTAACATCCTGTCGGTGTTCGCGGGTTCGCCCCCGTCGCCCTCACTGATGGATGAAATCATGAAGCTGTTGCTGCTACTGCACAAGCCCAGCGAGTGTTACATCACTCACGATCGCTCCAAATTCTACTTTCTGCTGAAATCACAGCCGCCGGCAGGCAAGGAGAAGCTGGGTTCATCCTTGGCCTCGGCCGCAAATTTCAGTCGTGTAGCAGCGCCGTTTCGACGTGGTTTCGGCGGACGTGCCCAACTTACTGATGCAACAGCTACAACGACTTCTGGCGACTCCATCGATCCTCAGCGAATGGCGCGTATTAACAGACTGAGGAAGCTGCATGCTCACAGTTCGCCTTACAAGCGTGCGTTGGCTGAATTCGAGGAGAATCTAGAAATTGTTGCCGATTGTTCGCGACTTAATAAACAAGCGTTGCGTTTAGTTAGCCCAGTGGAAGCGACCAATTGGCGTCAGAAATTCAAGCGTCACGCCAGTCTAAATGTTGCAGGCAGTCCGCGGAAGCACGGCATGCCTCGCAAGCTATACCGATCACCGTCAGCGACGTTGCTTTCACCCAAGGCAGCAACAGTAGCTGCTCAGCAGAAAATATCACGGAACCGCAGACGTTTGCTCTCCTTCAACTCTCTTCGCTCTCTGGTAACCGCGGAGAACACGGAGAAGCGCAGTAGTCGCCGAAGTGAACGAAATTCGCAAAGCAGTGTGGGCTCCTCGTCGTTAGCTGATTGCGACGGTAGCAACATGACGGAGGTAGCAACTGAGTTTGCTGGCTTTAATGTTGCCTTCGCAGCAAGCCCTTCACCTGCCGCAGCAAAACGCGGCACGAAATCGTTGGTGCGCAGTGATTTTCATCATTCGCTGGGCATCATTACGTTACAGGAAGGACTTTATAAGCTACTAAAAGATTTCCTGTGCCTTCTACCAGACAGTTCTGTGGAGGAGGTAAGTTGATTTCTATTAAAAGCACCGCTGTTACCTCGTGGTCAATTTAAGATTCTCACAAGGCATTTCTTACCTAGCTCTTCACCACAATTCCTTCATTTTAACGTCCTCTTTCAGGTTCTACGACACTACATCAAGGTAGAATTTTTGCTCGTCCTGTGTAACCACAGTAGCTGTGCGGTTCGCACTGCGATTGTAAAACTGCTGGCGGCTCTTTCGAAACGTCTTCCTCCACACGACGTTCAAGTACTGATGAAAAGTTGTTATCCCCAACATCTTGCCAATCAGTTGTCACTCTATCCGACGAATGTTCACATGTTCGAGGCGTGTTTGGAGTGGGTAAGCGGTCTATATGGCAGCCTGGATGCCTTCCTGCAGTACGAGGTCATACGCATACAGCATCGTTTTGGACTGAATGCTCTGTTGGCCGTACTCACTAAACCTCTAGCGAATCAAAGCGAATTTACTGCAAAGGCCTTCAAAATATTGCAATATATTTATACCAAGGTGAGAGTTATTATTAAATTAAGTAACATTTATAAGAATTCAACTGAATTTTCTCTGCATTTAGGATACCGAGCAGAATCAAACTTTGATCGATTGCGGTTTATTGCAGTGCTGTATGAAGGCCTTATACGATATCTATGCGCGTACAAATGTAGCGCAATTAACAACTGAAGAGGCTATAATCGACCTGCTCACAAAAGTCGGCGAGAAATCATTAAAATCCATCGGCCATATAAATGTAAGCTTAGGTTAAAATATGTATAAGGTTACAGAATATAATTATATTTTACTTTTATGAACTCGATCCTCAACAGATCGTTTGGGACATTCTGAATATGTTGTCGTTCTACCAAGAGCGCCAATCGGCAAATATTGTGAAGGGCTTCCGTTCCGTTCAGGGACAACTGCAACTAAATTGGATAAACATGTTTTTCAGACAAAATATTGCACCATACAGTTTTAAAGGTAAGCCGCCGAGTTTATTGAGAATACTAAATATGAAATATGGAAAAATTTTCCTTAAATTTTTAATGCCAAGTATTACTTTCCTCAGTCACCGCCTTGCCAGACGCATCGCTGACAATCGCCGAGACCAGAACCCGCCTTGATTTGCTTATCGATCGCTGTTCGCAATTCTTTACCGTCTTCGAAGCCTCCTACACGCCCAGCGAAAATGAAATAAAACTTTTCGAGCTACTTGTTTCGTATTGCTTGGCAACAAATCAACGCTGCAATAACTTCATAGCTTGGGGCCTGCAACCGTCGCGACCACATGCCTTACGTGCTTTTATAATCGACGCCTTGTGGCGCTCATGTCAAGATGAGTTTGTGCCCTCGATCATTTGCGATGGCAAAATGATAAAATCGCTGCTGTGGCTGTGTTTGCTGGAGGATTTGCCTCAACCGATACCGAATTTAATACCTCTTTGCCAACACTTAGGTATAAATGAGAATGATTCCACGTGGAACTTAGAGAACGAGCTGGAACGCATTGAGACAAATCGTTGCAACATATCGGTGAAGCAGAAATCGCTGCTGGAGAAGACTGTCTACAAATTTGAGCCGCTAGCAGTGAACTGTATCGAGTCTTCGATGGTGTTGACACGGCGGGTGGCAGAATTACAGGTTTGTTTGGTAAACATGAGCGGAGTTTAAGCAGGTGCATATTGTTTCTCTTTGTTTATTTTAGAATGCGGAACGCAAGGTGTTAATGAGCCACATGAAGGAGTACGATGAGACCTACATCTACACCAAATGGCTGGACATCATCAGAGGGATGACACATGAGGGTGCGCCCTGGTACTCTAAGGATTGTGCAGAAAAGTACGACTTCCTAGTGACTCTGTATTCCCACAATTTTTAACGCTTTTCTCATTTAGTTCTTGGGAGCTCGACGATACTGAAGGGCCTTCGCGGATCCATACGCGTTTGCGTCGGTGTCGTCTCGATATCGATAAACGATTTATAATGGAAGACTATCGTCGTTCGAATACGAGCTGCAGCAGTGACAAATCGCTCAATAACTCCAGCTTCATGTATAACGACGATTACACTCGTCCTCTGGACTACTTGATCTCCAGTTACGACCAACAACTCAACATATCGCTCAACTCGCAGATACTGTACAATTTCCCCGCCAAATACCTGCCCGTCGATGGGGAAATCGATGGCGAAATTATCGTCACCGACCACAAGCTCTACTTCCTGGCTACCCATCATTGCAAGTATTTCTACGTGTGCTGTGATATAGCGAACATAACCGAAATCTGGCTCAAGCGCTATCAGCATCAGGAGAAAGCGTTCGAAATATTTCTCGACTCCAATCGCTCACTGTTCTTTTCGCTGCAAAATCGAGAAGACTGGAAAATAATGCGCGATGTGTTCTGTGATAAAATCGTTGCGCAACCCGATCAAAGTAAAGTTTTACTGATAACGCAGCAGTGGCGTGAGGGTTTGCTCACCAACTGGGAGTATATGATGACATTAAATCAAATCGCTGGTCGTACATACAACGATTTAATGCAGTATCCGGTGTTCCCATGGATACTCTCGAACTATAGCTCAGAGGTGTTGGATCTGACGGATAGTAAGAACTTTCGTAAGCTGGAGAGACCAATTGCGGTGCAAAGTGAAGAAAATGAGCAGCATTATATTCAGAATTACAGTGTAAGTGAGGACATTTAAAAAAGCTCTTTAAATACTGAAGCTAAAATTTCGTTTAGTATATCAACAACACTATGACAAACATGGGGTCAATGGTCCTGAAACCATATCACTACAGCTCACACTACTCGAACTCAGGCACAGTTTTGCATTTCCTGGTGCGCGTTCCACCTTTTACAAGTTATTTCCTGCGCTATCAAGGTAATTATTGTGGAAAATATTTGTTTTTTGTAGCAAGCACACTATATTTTTTCTGCACCCTCAGGTTTTTGATCAAATTTAGCCAAGACTTTTGCTCGAATTTAGTTATTAAAACTCTGATGTGATCACGAGTATTTTAAAATCGAAAATCTTTTACAGATAACAATTTTGATTTACCCGATCGTACATTCCATGCTCTCAGCACCACATGGAGTTTGGCAAGTCGAGACAGTCCTACCGACGTTAAGGAACTGATACCAGAATTTTTCTGTCTACCCGAAATGTTCGAAAACTTCGAGCGCTTAAATTTCGGTTGTCGTCAGAGTGGTGAACGCGTTGAAGACGTTTCCCTACCGCCTTGGTGTGCACGCGATCCACGGCTCTTCGTATTGATTCATCGGCAGGCACTCGAGTGCGAGCTGGTACGCAACAATTTGCATGAATGGATTGACTTAATATTTGGTTACAAACAAACGGGAGAAAGTGCTGTGGAAGCGATCAATGTTTTTCATCCAGCGGTAATTAAGTAGCAACGAGAAAGCGTTGGAATTCTCTCATTTCTCTTTTGTATCCTTGCAGACGTACTCTGTTTTCATTGAGTCTGAGATTGCAGATCCCATTGAAAGAAAAGCTGTTGAAACTATGGTAAAGACTTACGGCCAAATGCCCCGGCAGCTCTTCAAGAGTCCTCATCCTGCCACCAAAACACTCAACTACTGCTTGAGTGGCGTCAAGGAGATCCTGTCGACTGTGCGCGGCTTGCGGTGGGGTGTCTATGCTGGTTCACCACAGCTGCCGAAGCCCAAGTTAGGGAATATTTATAAGCTTCCCGGAGCTGAGTATTTGGTGTCGTTCAACAGCACGAATGTAGTTTACGGCTTGCCGGCGCATTCTTGCGTAATGCAAGGCGCTGAACCAGATACATTCAATGTCGTCTCTTGGGGCCACGAAGATCGCATTGTACGCATTCAGCCGCTGAATAAAACGCTCGCTAAACCGAAAAATCTGCTTCACAACAATGCCTTCGATGACATAACCGCCTGCGGTACAGATCCGAATTCGAATCACCTGTGGTTCGGTCACCGCTCTGGCCGCATTAGCGTCTACAAGTGTTCAAGCCACGAGGCTTTGCAGCGGACAGCGAAGGGCCGCCAGAGTTATGCACGTGGCTTGAGGCTCTCGTACAACTCAGCATTTCGCAAAATAACCACAAAATCGGTGTTGAAAGCAGGAGATGCAGATGCAGATGGCGATACCTCACCTTCATCACTATCAGCTTCTTCGATTGCGTCAGCAGGAGGTGCAGACGGTGTTCAGAAGGATGGTGCTGATCTAAGTTGGTGTGGACCCAACGTGCTGGTGCGACATACAGATGAGATAACGTGTATTACGTTGTCGGTGGAATTCAAGATTGCAGTGTCTGCGGGTCGTGATGGTATTGCTGTGATTTGGGATCTTAACAAGTAAGCAGATTGTTTTTCAAAGCTGTGAAAGAGTGCAATTATTGTATATATAAGTCCCATCAATTTCCATGTCTTCAGAAATTACAGTTTGAAATCTCTCAGAATTATTGTTCTTTAATGAGGCATCTATTAATTTACTAATTCTTCAATGAAATCCAAATAATCAAGGACTTTAAAGTAGGAAATCAATCGGCGATTTCAAAAGACTTCATTTTGTAACCTAGATTTGAATTGAAATTAGAATTCAAAGATGTAGTGTGATTTCAATTAGAGTATAAACTATTGCATTCTTTTATAACTCTACTATATTAATATTTCGATGGATAAACGCATACTTATAACTTTTCATTTCATTTTTAGCTGTAGCTACGTGCGGACTATTGAACGGCCTGCAGAAATTTACCACTCGCCAATAACTCAGATTGCTGTCAGCCCCACTTTGGGCGATATTGTTACAGTGCATACCATCCTCACACACAGTCGTCCAAACGTTGGTGGAGGCAGCAGAACTCCGCAGAACAACTATAATGACAATGATAATATTACTAGTATTGCAGAGTTAAGCATATCAAAACCACGTCTAGCCAACGCAACATCTTCGCCAGATGAATGCTTCGAGGTAACTGAAGAGAGTCTAGATGACTTTGTGAACGTTTCGATTCATCCCAACGGAAGGTCGATTTTGCGTTTGCATTCGGTGAACGCACGCTACATACAGCATATTGTCAATGAGGAGGCCATCCTTGCGGTCTGCTATTCGTTCATTAAAGAGGGAGTGGGTGTAAATGTAATTGCGACTGCAATGGATGGCGGTTTGGTACGTTTATGGTCGAGTTGGAATTTAAGCTTCATCACCGATATAGTAACAGGCATTTCAAATATCAAGAGGTTTGTATTGTACGCAATTATTGTGTTGATAGAATACATCACAACTTTTCGTTTATTTTTCAGTCTTACATACTCGACACATCAGCACTTGGTAGTGTTGACAGTAGACTCAAAAATTCAAGTTTGGGAAACTGATGGACTCTACGGAAACTCGCCAAAGTTTCCACAAATCGTTTATAAACAACTAACATAAAGGCAGTCAATTAAAATGTGAAAGAAACGAACATAATCACCGAACAAAGAAAGCTTTACAAACATGGAATGATTACATTTTAAGATTGTTTTACCTTTAATACGAATAAGTTTCGAATTTATAGAATAAAAATGTTCATATGGTTTAATGTAAATATATATACTGATAAATTGCAATTTTTGATATTACATAAATTAGGTAAACTAAGCTAGGTATTTGTTGTTACTAATGATTACGTTACCTTATTAACTATCTGTATCATTTACAATTTAGAAATTAAAAATATTTTGCAATCTCCAAATAAAGGATTTGCTTGAAAATACTTTGTATAAAAAATATTTGCAACATGCAATTGTTTGTTTTTCGATTTTAAAAATTTGTACTTCTACTTTTGTCGTAAGCTTAAGTTGATCTTAAAAATCTTAAAACTATCATACTAGTATTTTTTACTAGTTTAAACGAAATACTAAAAATTCTAATTAATATTATATATAATTTTAACACTAGCACGTACTTCTATAAAAACAAAACTTACTTCGAGGAAGTTTTGCTTACGCTTTCCACGGTGGTTTTCCATTATTTGAGCGTTTCGAATTCTTGTCCTGCTTGCCGTTCGCTTTCTCCTTTGCTGAAAGTGCTAAGATTTCATCGAGCTTTTGAAAATCAGTGGGCGATTTACTAAGTAACTGTGAATGCAAGATTTTTCGAAATAATCTCCACATAATCTTATAAACTCTAAATTAATAATCACCAGCTCAATGTAGGCTTGCAGCCTGTCCAGCGGAGGTGAGGATGCCTGCTCACCACAAGTTTTACTTGTCTTTGGAGTCTCCGCGTAACCATTCCGATTCGCTGCTTTTTCAGTGCAATCCTCGGATGTTTCATTGCCATCAGTGGAAGTGTTGGTGACACTCTTGGGCTGATTGGGTGAAGTCAAGATTTCTACAGCTTTTTGCCATTGCGTTTCCATTACGCTGTGTAGTTGCTCCGCAATATGAGCTCTAAAATTAATACAAACATCTCAGTTAACCTTTCCGAGAATCTTCTTGACAAAATACACTCACTACCTTCTCGACTTGTAGGCATCGAGTTTCGCTTCCAACTCGTCGATTTTCCTCGATGCATTCGCCAGCTGTATGCGATACAACGACACCTCTTCATTATGCTTCTCCTGCATCAAATTCAGCTCCAACTCATTCTTCTCATTTATCAACTCCAACTGCTTAACAGCACGATCGGCTAAAAGACGTTCACGCTCACGCGCTTCGGTACGTAGATTTTCTTCCATTTTGTCCAGCTGTTCTTGGAATTCTTTAAGCTTTTGTGCTACAACATTTTCCAATTGCTGCTGGTAGTGCGATTTTAAGGTTTTCTGTTGAAGTTCAAGCTTCCTTTTTAAATCAGACTAAAGGTACAAAAATTAAATAATAAAAACATAATTAGAAAGAAATTAAATATTTTATTTTACTTCCAAAGGTTACACTCACTGAGTTTTAATTATAAATTATGTAAAGAATTTAGTTACCTGTATTTTTGTGTGATTATCCAGCGCCTCCTGCATCGACTTCTTCTGTGTTTCTAAGCTATCCGCGCGATTCTTTTGTTTTTGATGATAATCATGTAGCAATTCTTTCTGCTGACGCAACGTTGCGCTTTCTTTTTCTAAATCTTCACAACGTATCTTTAGCTGTTAAAATAGCATTTTGAATTGAACAATTAAATTAGATATTGGTTAAGATTATACACCTACTTTTTCGTTTTGATATTCTGCCTTTGCCATTTTATCTTTATACTTGTTTAATTCATTCAGGGAAAATTCTTCGGATGCTTTGCTGCTTTGTAACTTCAGTTCTAAATCTTCCACTTCTTTTTTAAGAGTGTTGGTTAATTCATTCGATTTTCTAACATTTTTATATTGATTTAATGAAACAGAATTCATTAGAAACATAAATATGGAAAATTAATTACATATAAAAAATTTGAAAATACTTTAGTTTCTTTATAAAAGAGTAAAAAATTGTAACAAAATATATTTTAACGAAAAAATTCTACCTCGAGGTATTGGCCAGTTCAGCTTCCAATTTATCGTTCTTAGCTTGAAATTTCGAGGCCAAATCCATCGCCTGTGCCAGCTCATGCTGAACCATATCTTGCTTACTGCTACAGTGCTGATGGTCAGCCTCCAATTTAAATACTTTTTCGCGTAACTGACGAACTTCTTTATGCAGGCTGGGAAGGTTAATAAGTAAATGCAATAATTTACGTACGGTCATATAATAATACTCACTTTTTGCATTCCGTCTGCGCACTCGCCAACGCTGCATCCTTCGAACGATCCACTTCAACGGCCACCGATAATCGTTGCTGATACTCCAGCAATCGACTCTGTAAGCTACGTATCGTCTTTTCCAAATGCTGACGCCTCAGTTGTTCTTCCTTTAGAGTCACACTAGCTACTCTGCCACCACTACTTGCTACCACAGTGCTGCCTCCTTGTCCATCTTTGCCCCAGATTTCGCTAAGACTAATTAACTTCGATTGCTGCTGTCCCTGTTCGTCGGCCGCACAGTTATTGAATTTTTGCTCCAGGCTGAGACGACTCAATGAACTGGGCAGGGAAGACGCGTGTTGCTCTTGTGCTTGCTCCGGTTCATTCTGATCATCACAGCGTCTGTAGTCGTCGCTACTGTGATGTCGGATTACTGGATCCTTCCATTGTGTTCCACAAGTGTTGCGTTCATCCAGAAAGTGATCGATTTCTTTTAGAACCCCTTCATCACCACCTCCACTCCCAACTCCATTGATTAGCGAAGTTTGCGTACTCTTGGGTGTGGAGTGGACCAGACCCAGCTGTTTCTCTCGCTTTGGAGGCTTGTGTGAATTGCGTCCCTGCTGTGTGTGTACCGTACAGTTTGAAATGGTGGAAATATCGGACGGTGTCACCATCTGTTCCCGTTCGAATGCTGAGAGTTGTGAATTTATGTGATTCAGCTCAGTCTTCCTACGAGGTGGCAGAAACTGATATGCGGCCGAAGGTGGTGGCATTGCAACCGCATCTGCTTCTGCCCTCCGTGCGACCATTTCATTCGGGTTTACGGTTTCCATTGAAGCTGAAGCACTTAGCGGTTCCCAGTTGAAGTCAGTGTCGTAATCGTAGTTGAAGTCGCGTAACGCGCTTGAGATTGTTTCATTGAGGAAATCTTTTCCGATTGGGCAGTATAAGTTTTGTTGTTGTCTTCTTTGCAGTCTCTGTTTCCTTTCTTGTGATCGAACCCTATCCTCTGCTGATGATATAAAGAAATCTGGCGGAATAAGCAACAAAATATCGGTGTCGTCGGAATCGCTCATCACATTTACGCGAACCACATCGCGGTAGATAATGTTGAATAACAATAAAAACTAATTTGTTTACTCCACCACTCGAAACCACTTGCTGCAACAAAGGAAGCTGTTAAAAATTAAAGATGGTGTTGCCATACACACATTTACTAATCTAATTAGTATGGTTAGTTTTACCAATGGATTAAATGGCATGCGTTCAAACGGCCTATTTTGCTATTTTTTAATTGCACATTGTTTTAAAAATATTTATTTTATGCAAGGAACAAAGTTTCTAAGTTATTCTGTAAAACGTTAACACAAAATCTATAACAGGATAATACGGTGTTTTCTAAAAGGCTAACTTGCAGAGCAAATGTCATACCAACCGAATGCTTTTTTTTATATTGATTTGTTTCCTAATACAATATAATGAAACGCTGTAAATCCTGTTCGGTGGCTTCTGCTGACACTTCTTTTTCGCTGCCCTTGTTATGTGTGAGAAAAATAATCTAATTGTGAATAGTGCCATACTAACTTACGTGGAAACTTTTGCTAAAGAACCTCTTAGAACAGAAGAGTTTTCCAGTAATAAACCATTAATTATATGGCGTTTTTAAAATGCCTCGAAACTTTCCCTATAAGAGTTCTTCGGCTGTATATAACGTTTGGCAACTATGGTTTGAAGTAAGCTTAATACAGTGTTTGGTAGCACTATGAAGAAACGTCAATTTTTGTGCAGTATAGTTTTGCAAAATACTAAATTTTGTTTGTTTATTAAACAAGTGGTAGTAATTATAAACTTGAGAGAGAGTACTTTAATGTGTTTACCAGTTCGAAAATATAGAATTTTAGTTAAGACTGAGGAATTCAGGTAATTGAGTTTATACTCCAATGTAGTTCAAAAGGAGGGACCGCCGCAGTAACGGCCAAGATTGCATAGAATAAGTTTTAGGGTCTAGGAATGCAACTTCCGAGGAATTCTCGAGATATCCTTGCAGATATAAAGGGACTGACGGAATGTAATGCAACTCAGAATACTGTTTCGTAGTTTGTGCTGTTTGGCGATGGCCTTTACGGCGCAATTCCACTTAATTTTGGTGAAAACCAAAACCACAAACTTATCCATCCACTATTCAATACCTTCATTCATATAGTTACAGCCGTTATAAAGTACCAAATATCTAAACACACTTTAGGATTTATTGTTGAGAAGATCATAAAAACTATATATCGATTTAGCCGGTTTTCCTGAAAAACCAGTCATCCGGTATTACTATACTAATACTTCGAACTTGCCTCATTTCCCATTCCATTATCCGAGTTGATAACGTAGCAGTGTAAACCCACACCTAAATTATCAAGTTGTACAAATATATAGTTTTATTTATATAATACACACGCTATAAAAATATAACAAAAAATAATAATTGCATATTTATAAGTTTAAAATTCTCTTTACAAAATTAAAACAAATAAATGCAAACTGGCTTTTAAGGCACTCATACCAGCTTCAGAACCATCGCCGATCTAATTGAATTTTTCGTTCTTCATGAAGTCGTAGACGACAGAAAAATCTTTGTTGCCCAAACCTTGACTCTTTAGTAGTCGATATATTTGGTGTGCCATTGCACCCAACGGAATGGGTGTATTCGAAGCAGTGGCTACTCCTGAAGCTAAGCCCAAATCCTTAGTAATCAGATCAGTTGAGAATCCGCCCTTGTATTCGTTGTTGGCTGGTGCGGTGGGCACAATGCCAGGCACCGGGTTGTATACTTCGGAAGACCAACAACGACCAGTCGACGAGTTGATAATGTCAGCAAAAGTTTTTGGGTTTAGCCCCAGACGAATCGCCAGGTTCATAGCCTCCGACACACCAATCATGGAAATGGCCAACATCATGTTGTTACACAGCTTGGCCGCTTGTCCCATGCCATAGTCGCCGCAGTGCGTGATACGTTTTCCCATGCACTCGAGAACACCTTTGACTGCATTGTACTCGTCAGCCGTACCACCCACCATAAACGTCAGTGTAGCTTGCTCTGCACCAGGCACACCTCCCGAAACCGGTGCATCAATAAAACGCGCTCCCTTCGAGCTGATCATTTTCTGCAGCTGTTTGACCAGATTGGGATCGATGGTCGACGAATCAATGAAGATGGTGTCCTTGTTCACGCCATTCTTGGTCATCTGCTCATAGGCACTTTGCACGATATCATTGTTGGGCAGCATCGTGATGACAAAGTCCGACTTTTTTGCCAACTCGACAGTATCCGCGTACACTGTGGCGCCCTTGACCTTTAGATTGTCGCAAGCTGGCTTCGAAATGTCGTAAACATGCAGTTTGTGTCCATGCTTCATCAGATTGTTGGCCATATGGCCACCCATGTTTCCTAATCCAACGAATCCGATGTTCTTGGAGGCTGACTGTGTGGACATACAGCGAGCGAGGGTGTGCTGGATAATCTTGGCAGCATTTTGCGATGAACATATGATTCGTAAAGCCATTGCACTCAGATACAATCTTTAGGGAGTCGATTATGTAAGAGAAAACCAAGTAGAATTGTATATATCCACCGAATACGTTCTTGCCAAGTCGCCTGATCGGGCAAGGTTGACTTCGAGTTCTTCATTTAAGAATTTACGATCACGGGAAAATATCGTAAATATTGATCGTATGTTTTTTGTATGCACTATAGTTAATGATCGGCTACCTACGTTGCCACCGTAAATTTTAAGATTATCGTTTTAACTTCGGTTTTGCAGGGTCCTGAGAACCCGGCCAGATCAGATCATCAGATTACTATTTCGCCTTTGTAATGGTAATCGGAAACGTTAATTAATAGGTTTCCTTATTTCTGAATAAGTTTTCTTTCTTTACCAAAAACCACATTTCGCCAATTAAGATGGTTTTCGCCAGCCTCCACTTAAGTTTTAGCAGGCAGTTCATGCCCGTTTGTTACTATAATAAGATTAACTGACAGTTAAGATTCCAGCGCAAGTGAAAGACAATTAAAGTTCTTATTAAAACATATTTATTAAGATACGCATGAGATATATTAAAACCATTTATTAAAATACACATAAGATATATTAAAAATAACTACTTGTTTTTTCAGAAAATGAACGATATCCATTTAAATAAACTTCCTTTCGATGACGGCTTCCTCCTGATTCAAACGAAGTGGAACACAGAGTATATAGAATTGTATATCCATGAGACCTCCTTGAATACTACTTTCAAAGGCATCCTCCTGAAAGAGGAAGTGGAGGAATCGGCAAAAGAACTTGAAATTCCATTCCAAGATTTCCATAAAGAATGCCGTGAGGCTTTGACGACAAACCTTGGTCTACCGGCATTTAAATACGACCTCAATATGGAGCAACACAAGTTCTTGCTTATAAAAAAAGACCCCCATACGATAATACAATACCTAGATATCCGAATTAAAGAGGACCAACCTTCTGCAAACAAAATGCTGATGACAGCTTTCGATTTTATAAATTTGCAAAGTGAACAAAATATTAAGCTAAAGAATCAGAAACTAAAGATGGAAGAAAGCTATCGGGCTACATGTGATATCTTCGAAAGATGTTTGGATGAAAAAAATCGTATGGAGACCAAACTGCTAAAGAAATTTGCAGCACTTCTAAATAGCAAAAAGGCTAAAATAGCTGAATTATTGATGAGAGAAGGAAGTGTCGATCACACGGATGAGAAAAGGGAGAGAAGTTCGAAGAAGGAAAAAAAGGATGTAGATGAGCTTGATAGAGGGCCAAGTACGAGCGCTTCTGCTGCGAAGCTAAACAAATCATATGAAAGAAATTCAGTCGAAAACGCTTTTATGAATGATGTTAATGACGATGAATTTTCAGCAGCTAATGACTCAATTGGCGGAATAATGACTCAATTGGCGGAAAGACCGGCACAGAGGAGAAAATCATATGAAATGAGTATCACTACAGTGAAAGAAAATAGTTGTGAATCAAATATGAATGAGAGAAGTTCGAAGAAAAATGAAAACGCTGCAAATGAGCTTGAGGAGTTGGATAGCGGGCCAAGTACGAGTACTTTTGCTGGAAAGCTAAACACAAAATATGAAAGAAATTCAGTCGAAAAAGCTTTTATGAATGATGTTAATGATGATGAATTTTTAGCAGCTACAGAAATAATGACTCAATTCGGGGAAAGACCGGCAAAAAGGAGAAAATCATTTGAAATGAGTATCACGACAGTAAAAGAAAATAGTTGTGAATCAAATATGAATGAGAGAAGTTCGAAGGAAAAAGAAAACGCTGCAGATGAGCTTGAGGAGTTGGATAGCGGACCATGTACGAGTGCTTCTGCTACAAGGCTAAACAAAACATATGAAAGAAATTCAGTCGAAAAAGCTTTTATGAATGATGTTAATGATGATGAATTTTTAGCAGCTACAGAAATAATTACTCAATTCGTGGAAAGACCGGCACAGAGTAGAAAATCATATGAAATGAGTATCACTACAGTGAGAGAAAATAGTCGTGAATCAAATATGAATGAGAGAAGCTCGAAGGAAAAGGAAAACGCTGTAGATGAGCTTGATAGAGGGCCAAGTATGAGTACATCTGCTGCAAGGCTAAACAAAACATATGAAAGAAATTCAGTCGAAAAAGCTTTTATGAATGATGTTAATGATGATGAATTTTTAGCAGCTACGGAAATAATGACTCAGTTCGGGGAAAGACCGGCAAAGAGGAGAAAATCATTTGAAATGAGTATCACGACAGTAAAAGAAAATAGTTGTGAATCAAATATGAATGAGAAAAGTGCGAAGGAAAAGGAAAACGCTGTAGATGAGCTTAATAGAGGGCCAAGTACGAGTACTTCTGCTGGAAAGCTAAACACAAAATATGAAGGAAATTCAGTCGAAAAAGCTTTTATGAATGATGTTAGTGATGATGCATTTTTAGCTTCTACACAAATAATAAATCAATTCGTGGAAAGACGGGCACAGAGGAGAAAATCATATGAAATGAGTACCAGTACAGTTAAAGAAAATAGTTGTGAAACAAATATGAATGAGAGAATCTCGAAGGAAAATGAAAACGCTGTGGATGAGCTTGAGGAGCTAGAGAGAGGACCAAGTACGAGTGCTTCTGCTGCAAAGCTAAGCAAAAAATATGAGAGTACATCAGTTGAAGAAGCTTCTACAAATGATTTTAATGATGATGAATTTTTAGCAGTTACAAAAATTATAGCTCAATTTGCGGAAAGACGGGCACAGAGGAGAAAAACATGAAACGAGTATCAATACAGTAAGAGAACGTAGTTGCGAATTAAATATGAATGATTCGAGTAATGGAAGTTATTAAAAAATATTGACTGAACTATTTGCGATTCGCAAAATTTCAATTAACCAACTGTTGAGGTTCTACCTTAAAATTTTCTTTAAAAGAATATTTGTTAGTGTAATTAAGTACAGTATTTTGTTATTTCTTGTTATACAGTTTACAGTTATTAAATAAAACGTATGAGCTTGTGAAGAAATTCGTTGGGCTTCATTGTGTTCTCTGTGCTCCGAATCGATACCCTGCATTCGATGTACTCAGATTCGTTAGTGTTGGAATATTAAAAGTACTCGATTCTGCCCATCACTGTATTGTATGTATGTATGCTGTTGAATATGAAGACTAAAGGAAATGAAAAGGAATAAATTACACATTTACTTTTTGGATTTACCTCTGCTTATTATTTATATAATTCAATATGTGGTATATATTTCTATTAATAAGTAGTATAGTATTTTCAAATTAATACTTCCAAATGCATGTCTGCAGTTTTAGGGAATTTAATACAAAGATATTGAAGATATGACATTTAAGTGGGAAGAAATTAGGATTTAAATACCAATTTTTTTAAACTTAGTTTAAATAATTTTTCGGGTAAATTCTTAGTATCTATTTACAACTAAAAGCAAGCTTTGCAACAAGTTTTGTTAAATACACAAAGACAATTTTAATACTAATATTTTCAATAGCTCTTGTTAACATAGTTTAATTAATACAGGGATAAAATGTAATTTCTACAGGTTATTTTCAACCCAGCCCACATTTCGTAGCGGCAACATAATAAAATACTAAAAATAGCAACGAAATAATTAATTTGTCTAATGTATGTAGAAAGGATATTCGTGTAATTTTTAATACGAAGGCCTCTTTTTCGTGCGAATCAACATGATATTACTAAATTCTAAATTAGAAAATATTGTAAATTTAAGTGTCTAAATAATTAGGTTAAATACTTTCGGTTTTAATATATTTCTTAATTCTTAACATCTTTCCTTACATGTTTATGTTTTCACAGTTTATACTGGTAATAAAATTGTTGATCTTTGCTGCTACATAATTAACCCAAACTTTAAATTGTAGACGCTAGGCAAATTTTTTTTTAATACTAAATAAATCTGTAAATCATAACAAATTAACTGAAGTTTTTCCTACTCTCTTTATCAAATAATTTAGATATCTTTAGATGTGGGTTTCTTATTATTTACTAATGCGTTTATATACTCGCAAGTGATATATAATTTTCAATATTTCAATTTTGGGCATGTCAGAGTTCAGAGTTGAAGAAGGTCTACTTCTTCCGGTTTTTGATTTGTAGATTTTTTGTTTTGATTTGCGCCACCGGTACTGCTTGCTGTTGTTGTAGCAACATTCGGAAGGTTTTCAGCAGCTGCTGCTCTTTCTTCCAGAAATTTCTCAAATTCGGTGCTAGTTAAACTCTCCTCAACTCCATCAGCGCTTTTCTATAAAATACATTTAATGACAGCAAAGATAAAATTGTTCTTTTTTAATTTAATAAGCAAGCAAAAATTGTTTAATACTCGTATATTAAAATGTGAGCAATTTATATAATGAAAGGTGAAAAAAGCAAGATGTGAAAAGATAAAAAAATGTAGAAAATGTAACTTCAAATATTAAATTGGATGTTAAGAGATGTTCAAACATAAATGACGTTTTTAAAAGTTCTGGCAATACATTTCATTAACTGCAATTTGTAGAATGACATGACTTGAGAGATGAAAAATTACAACTGCAAAAATATTAAAAATTTATAGCTCTTATAAACACAAGTGCGAAAATTCAAATTGAATGCGTTTTTGTCAAGACATTCCAACTCAAATCAAATTTCAATTCCTCATTCAACGTAGAAAGCAAATTATATACTATTTTTCCATATGAGTTCAACTAAAAATCTAAGAAGGAAAAGCGTTCTTTACACAATAAATTTGAATCTTTTGTTAATATTAAAAGTATTAATACCTCATTAGAATTTGAGTTTTCCTGATACCGCATCTAGTAATAAATAAGTAAAGTCGAGAAAGTCACTTCTTAAATTTTATACAATTTAATTTTCAACTCGATGAGACCATCGAGAATATTTTCGTTATATTTTTTTCATCGCAAGAATAATTTTTAAAGCGTCAAATCGACATAAATGCGAAGACGTAACGAAAAATCTTCGCTTTTTTCAACACAAACATACAACTTATAAAAGAAAATAACGAATACTTAATAAACTTTTCTTTACAAATCTAAAACAGAAATAGTAAACGCAAAATCATCTCGAACTGTTATTGTATTCAATTTAATCAATCACATTAAATCA
Organism: Sicus ferrugineus; assembly: GCA_922984085.1. Lineage (NCBI taxonomy): Eukaryota > Metazoa > Arthropoda > Insecta > Diptera > Conopidae > Sicus > Sicus ferrugineus. The sequence goes on along the minus strand of OV277350.1, from coordinate 32,156,228 downwards.
TTTTGACAGCTTGAACTTCCTTTTCTGTTTTTTTAAGCTTTTACCTTCAAATAAACACTAATAAACGTCATATGCTGAATCATATTCTAAATTTTTGCAAGGTTATTAAAATGTCATTTTTGGTTAATCTGGAATTGTATCCTACTTTCATCTAAAATCTACTTAGCAAAAACTCAACCCAAAACGTGTTTACTTCAATTCTACTCAATTCTTTTTTTTAAATTTTACTTTTTAGTACAATTCTGATAAATTTTTCGGTTAAATTTAAAGATTTACTTACAGAATTGCTCAACCACGCTTCCATTTCATCGAAATCACTGAGTTCTGAAGGCAGCTTTTGTGTTTAATATCGGAAACCAAACGAATTTTGAAAAATTATAAATAAAATAAATCAGGATTAATAAAAAGCAAAGAAAATTAGCATTTTCAATACAGTAAATAATAAGTACAATTTCAGAAGGAAAAATTGTCGTGTATTGGAAAAGCAAAAATGAAAAATAAGAATCAAATACTTCATTATTGTCTTCTAAAAAAACTACAGCACTCACTTTACTTACCACCGATGGTGGTTCACCATCGCTACGCTTGAAAGGTGAACCTATACTACCTGCTGCAGCATCGACAGATGGAATGTCTTTTAAAAGATCTGATTTACTGCAAAATTAAGAACGAAAACATTTGAGAGTAAGTTTGAAAGCAAAGCAATCAAATTTACGTGTTGCCATCCGATCTCGATTGAGCTAACATATCAAATTCATCCGCATCCTTGCTCGACGCTGGTACTGATGGATTTATAGCTACAATTTTAAAAATAACAATTAATATTTCTCTTTTCAAAACGGAGGTCAAATCATACGCACCCAGTTTGTTAAAGGAGTCATTAAATTTTTCGTTTTTATCTACAAAATCGATTAATTTCGTCTGCGTGGTGGGTGACGATGTTATAGCAGCGGCGCCAACATCACTGCAACTGGCTGTAATTTTTGCACTGCCAGGTGGCACTCCGATTGCCGCACCCAGGATAGCTGAAGGTGATGTAGAAGTGCCACCGCAACGATTCTTTTCATAGCGCTGATAACGTAAAAACAAATTATTGAGTTCATCATTGAGACGCAGCAATTCAGCGGTGATCTCATCATCATTAATGCGTCCAATAAGATCCACTACACGTCCTTGCATTTCTCTGGGGAAAGAAATTGCATTGAAATCGTTCCTGGTGAAAATTGCACCCAAGTTCCCTACTTGCATGTTGCGGTCAATTCTTTAAGCAGAATATAGTCTTCTGGTTGCTCCTGTCCAGGTTTCAGCTCATTAAGCATGTCACTCAGTACAGACATGTTGAAGCCAACAGTCTCCAGTTCAGAGTGGATTTTCGCTGTCTGTTCGGGTGTCAAATTAATCGGACCCGCTTGCTAAACACAAGAAATCCCGTCGAAAATTTTCTCAAATCGCATATTATAAGACTCACATGAGCTGTAACAGGCACAGCATGTTGGGTTGCTATCGTGTGATGAGTGACCACTTGTGGTTGTATTTCTGGTACACTCTGTACAAAAGAGAAACATACGTAAGTGCAAAACATGTTGCGAGCACACAAATCATCCCAAAACATACTCTCTGCGGTGTATAAATAGGCGCCAAAGCTTCCAAATCGGTGGGTGGAAATTCGATACCTTTATTCTTTAACTCCATATACACCTGGGTGACACCGTTCAGATCGGGTTGATTTTTAAAAGCATCTGCCCAAATTTGTATCAAGCTCAACACCTTCTGCTGTACTACCGCAGGTGGGTCGTTCTTAGGCCCGATCAACTTTACTAGTTCCAGTATAAACTCCCTATTGGCCACAAGCACATGGAAAGCTTTACCACAGTTTTTCACACACGTCTCCAACACCGTCAAGGTGTACATAATGACCTGATTGTTTTTGCCAGCGTTCTGTGTAAGACGCTTGCGTACAGCTTTCATAGCATCACGTGCAGTATCTGAGGATTCGTTGATCAAATCACAGATTTCCATATTGAGTGCCCAGTTCTCTGAGGCCAAGGAACTATCAGTTGCATGCTCTGTTTGTGTTTTTTTTTTTTTTTTTTTTTTTTTTTTGAAGGGGAAGAATTTTAATTAGTTTAGAAAAGAATATAATTGATGGTATATGTATTTTTTTTTCTTATTTGAATTTACCATCCAGGGTGTGGAGGACCACACAGAAAACCTCTTGATTTGGTATATTCTACTACTTTGGCTACTTTAGTAGTGATTTAGATTTCAGTGTTTTATTTGGGAAGCCTTTATTTTGCAAATAATCTCGTTTCATTGCGATTGCAATTAACTTTAACTACAACGCAATCGCTTAACGTAAATATTAGTTCACGAAATGAGAATTGCTGATAAGGAACATCAGTTTAAATATTACATATATATATATATTCCTAAAGATCAATCTGAATAAGGTTCTAAAGTAAATATTATGTAAAATAAGTGAATTATATATAAAAAATAAAGGTAAATATGTAAACGAAAAAGTAAACGTAAGCATTTTGCTGCAATTTCGAAATTTGAAAAATTGAAATAAATATGACACCCATTTCAAACGGGTTGCGCCCTTCTTTTCCAATTTGTCTGTTCTTCCAATTTTGGAAGGCTGATAGCCGTTTTTTTGCAAGACTGATAGTTGTTTGAGTTTGATAACTTTAAAAACAAATCAGCTGACGAAGGTCATAAGTCTAAATTAGTAGTAAACTAATGTATCAAAATAAGCGTAGATATAATGGAAGTAAAAATAAAATTCGTGCCTCAGGCAGGTGTTACCAAGTAACTAAATGCAAAAATTAATCATCGCACTTCCCGCAGTCCCGACCGATTATTCCAGTTTTTGTTTTTCTGACAACCTGAATCTTCAGCTGCCACTTTCTCTTCAATTTTCCTCTTCAGAAAATTTGGTACAAGTAATACAACTACACTTAGAAATTGATTTAATTAAGTTACCAATTCGTTGTCCTACTGGAGTGGAAAAGGGGTTTCCACCCAATCCACCCACATTGAAAAATGAAGCCATTTCTCGAATCTGATGCTGTGCTCTGATATAAACTCGACCAATTATTTCGTCTCCAATATTCGCATTCAGTTCGAACACAGTTTTTGTGATTTCCAGAATAAGGCGAATAAAATTATTTATGTCGAATCCAGTGATAACTCCTCCGCAGCGAATTCAACACCGAAAATTAACCCAATTGATGACAGCAGAGCAAGATTCCGATGCCGAAATATGAACCGTTTCCGTCGTCGACAATTTTTTTATGAATAAAAATTTGGACGTCAGATAATTCATGATTTGAACTAAGGACTATATGTGGTATATTTTTAGTTCAGGGCTTTAAATGTAAAAAACTTAATTTATCATCGACAGCATCAAGGTTAAATGAATTATAGACTTATTCATGATTTAATATCATATCAACTGATAAGATAGTGGGAGCTCACCAGTTCCACGCAGTTCTCCTGTCTTACATGAGGCAATTAAGAGTAAGTTTACGTTTCCTTCGAGTAAGTACTAAACCTATTACAATACTATAAGTCTATTTCAATTAATTAAACAAAATGTAGTAGTATGGGCACATAACCAGCTTACAGCTGACGGTGGCGTAAAGCTTCAAACAGATTCTAATGAAATAGTGAATTTTCAGCGCAGTGCTCTGCGTAGTGGATATTGGAAAAACTTTTGTCACAATCGAATTTTCCTCCGAACGATTTTGCTGCAAAATAATTAATAAATAATTCTACAAAAAATGGCAGCCACTGCAAGCAGAGTTCCTTTTTTGCGTACTGTTGCTGTGAGTAGATTCATTCAATACATTTTTTCAGAGTTCACAAGCAATCTTACGGGACAAAATGTGGTTACGTAAATGACAGAACCTCATCTTTACAGTGGTCTTAAAATTCCACTGAAATGCATAAAGATTATTTAATTTTTCGTTCCAGAGACGCGGTTTCGCTGCCAGCGCGTGCCCACGACCAATGGGACAAGCCGCTGAAATTGAGACCACCGTTCTTCCCAACAAGACGGTAGTCGCTTGTGCAGACAGCACCCTGCCCATTGCAAGAGTGTCTATAATTTTCCGGTGAGTTGTGTTGTAGTAAAAATCTAGGTTGTTTTTAAAATACAATTATAGCGCCGGTTCCCGATATGAAACCTACGACATCCTGGGAGCCTCACATATGTTGCGAATCGCCGCTGGTATGAGCACCATGAACTCGTCTGGGTTCGCTATAACGCGCAACATCCAGCAAGTGGGCGGAAGTTTAACCTGCACCGGCGACAGGGAAATCGTTGCTTACACCGTAGAGGCTACGTCGGATAAAATTGAAACTGGTTTGCGCTTCTTGCAGGATGTTGTGCAGCCAGCTTTTAAGCCGTGGGAGCTATCGGACTCTCTAGGACGGATCAAAACGCAGGTTGCCGCAGTCCCACCGCAGGTGAGTTGGAAGCAGTGTGCGGAAGTAGGAGGAATTTTTGAATAATTTTCACTTTAGGTTCGTGCAGTTGAACTGATGCACAAGGCTGCTTTCCGTGCTGGCCTCGGCAACTCTATTTACATCCCCAAGCACCAGATTGGCAAGATCTCCAGTGAATCACTGCTGCACTATGTTGCTACCAATTGCACGGCTAACCGTTGCACTGTCGTTGGTGTTGGTATCGACCAGAACACACTGTCTGGGTTTGCACAGTGCCTGGAACTGGGTTCAGACTCCGGCTCTGGCAGCGGCAAACCTGAATCGGTCAGTTACTACGGCGGTGACATACGCGTGGATACCGCAGGCTCAATGACTCACGTTGCGGTCGGCGGCTTGGGTGGCTCGCTGTTGAATCAGAAAGAGGCTTTGGCTTTTGCTGTTTTGCAAAAGGCTGTTGGCGCTCCTCCAGTAACTAAGTACGGCAACATCAACGGCAGCCTCGGTAAAGCGGTACATGCAGCAGTTGGAGATGTTCCGGTGTCGTTGACCACAATTAATGCCAATTACTCTGATTCTGGTATCTTTGGTGCTGTCGTGTCCACCGATGCTAGCGTCATCGGAAAGGTGTTGTAGTCACTAACAAAAACTGTTATTAAAGTGATAATCATGTACAATTAAATCCCTCAGGCTGTCGATGCCATTACCAAATCTCTCAAATCTGGCAGCGTGTCGGCGGAGGAAGTTCAGCGTGGCAAAGCCATGCTTAAAGCAGAGGTCTTGCGATCGTATGGCACCGACTGCTGCCTGCTGACTGAAATGAGTGTGCAGGCTGCTCTAACGAAGCAGGTGTTGAGTGCAAATGCTCTTGTGGCTGCAATTGATGCCATCACCCAAAAGGATGTTCAAGATGTAAGTTATAATAGTTATTTTCATTTCAGTTTTCTAACTTCTGCTCCCGGAATTTAGGCTGCCCGCAAGGCCGGCTCATCCAAGCTCTCGATTGGCGCCATCGGTAACTTAGCCAGCGTGCCATATGCTGCAGATCTGGCTTAAAGTGTGCTAAAATTAATGTCATGTAATTTAAAACTAATTATAATGTAAAGCAATTATAAATAAATTAGTCATTATACATGTTGTGTGAGCAAGCAAGTTCTGCGGAACTGTACAGTAAAATTACTATAGAGTTCCGACCGGAAACACCTTAAAATATCCTGAAAACGTTACTTTTGATCAAACTTTATTTTGAAGAATAACATAAAATATTTTTTGTTCATATTTTTTTTAATATTAGATAAATTGCCCATAAACTACGACTAAATCTGCTATTTCTTCGAATACAATAATTTCATTTGCAACATGTTTATATATATAAATACATCTGGAATTAAAACAAAGTATACATGGAACTTAAACTTTTTACAGTTTATATAAAAATATATGAATGTAAATGTTTTAAAATTATAAAACAGCCACAATTACAATCGCTAGAAAAAGCAGGATTATAACAATCCAATAACCTGAAAGGGAAAACTATTATTATGTGCTGGCAGTCGTATTTGTAGGCTGCTGGCTCACCCCAAGTGGAATCCCTACGATTCACCACGCCTATGTTTTGCGTTTCAACGTGAACGCTTGTATCCACTCGGTCCATTGTTTCTGCTATATTATCGAGCAAATCTGGAAATACGATTTTATAATTCGCGTTTCACATATTCTACAATGGGAGCCATTCACTCCAGACTTACTATTTTGGTCCTCCACTTCCTGCCCCAGCTGCGTAGCCAAATCCCGTTGCCGCGATATCGTTTTCGAGAGCGTCTCCAGACCGCGATTTTGATCCTCAAGCATTTCTATCTGACGTCGTTTAAGCGTCTCTACGTTGTTGATGTCGATTATGGGCGCATCATCATCGTGTTCGATTGTGTGGTTATTTTGCCAGGGAGAGCCTGAGCTGCTCTGCTCTCTGAAGAAAGATACTCGATCAGAACGCGTTGCATTTGTATTCCTCCGCTTCAATTGCTCCAGCTGAGACTGCAGTGTGTCCACTTGTCGCTGACGCCGCTCGACTTCTTCGAAGGTGCTGGTTACGTACGGATTTTATTAGTCGTGATTTATCGGCTACCGCCCTCAACTTACAGCGACCGACTCTGAGCTGAGGAGCTTAACTTGTCTCGGAGTAGCTTCAGCTCCGTATCGAACTGCTTCAAGCCCACTTGTATGCTAGATGTTAGTCGATCGTATTCTGCTGATAGCTTTTGACGCTGTTCCCGTTGGGTGATCTGTGTGAGAATCGTATGGCTGAGACGGTCGCAGGCTTCGTATTCCGTCAGCCTGTGTTAGGGTAAGAAATGTGAATTTAGGCATTTTACAAAACTAAAAAGCACAATTTTATTTTCACTTGCCATGAATCAACATCCACCAGGGACATTTTTCCTTATCAGTATTTTGGAATTAGAGATTATTTACTTAACAAAAAATGACGTTTCGTGCTGAAAACAGCAAATTCACTGCTTCATAAACTGTCTGCGTCGATGTTGCCATTGCAATTCTCATGCAATATGACAATCACCGCCTCGAATTCATTGTAATCTCTGGTACACAAATTTATTGGTTTTTAATGCCAATGGAAAAAGTTTATATTGAGAAATACGTTGACACTTTTTAATTGTGGAACCTGAAATTACAATAAAGGAACTTTAAAAAACAATGGTTTTCCTCATCTTCTCTTATAAACGTTACGAATTTTAACGTATAAGGGAAACTATAAAAATTGAACTTATAGATTGCTAAGGATTTTTGTTGTTGAAAGTTGTCAATAACTTTAAATTTAAGTATGCATTTTAATTAAATATTTTAGATAATTTTATAGTAAAGATCGTAAAAACTATTTAAATAGTATTCTTTTATTTTCCATTGGAATATATGAAATTACAAAAATTTTATGTTTGCGAATTTTTTACTGAACTAGTGGCAACACCGTCTTCCATTAAAATGCAAGCTGCACCAGCAGTGACAGCGAATGTCAAAAGAAGGCAAACACCAAACGCCTCCCGCAGAGTAAAAATTTTTTTGCTATACTCTACACTTACTTTATCCAATCTCTCCACAGCGAGTGGAAATCGTTAAAATTTTTCACTTGGTACAAGAATTTTCCTCAAGAAGGAGTTCAGCTGAAGTCCAGTCGCTCGGTCGTCCGTTGAATTCTGAAAATTTTTCTTAAACTTCCTTGTTAGCGCTGATAAAAAAAGTTAAATATTGAATTTTCTCTAATACATACGGTGGAATCAGTGGAAAAACGCGGAAATTTGGGGAAAAGTGGAAAATTAGGTGCAACACGAGAAGAGTTGATCAGATAAGCTGATTTTCACAGGGAAGCAAATATTTTTCCTGCAGCGAAGAAAATCCTTGGTGGATGCCAAAGCAGCGATATCACAAAAAAAACTACTTTCCACAAAAAATCGAAAGGCAAAGTTTTCATCACAATTTTTAAGGGGGAAATCGAAGCAACACAAATTTCTAGCTTCAAAGAATTGTGAAGAAATTCAGGAGAAGATCAGAAAATATTCAGAAAGCTGCATACGAATTTCTTGCTGCAAATAAATATATTAGTGGATTATTTTAACGATTGATAACGATCAAAAAGGACGAGTTGGTGGTAAGTTTTCGTGTTCTGTAGTTGGTTTGAATTGGAGGAAAATTCATTCATAATTTTTTCTTAACAAATTTCAACAATCTTTCTTAAATTTAACGGTCAACCACACAATTTACGCATACTACGAAATTGAAACGCTATGTAGTCGAAGTTTTTCTGCATCCCGAATGCGAGTCGCTTGATAGCAGGAAAAACCTGTAAAATCGAATGGCTAAATTGGGTCAGTGTGTCAGCCAAGTAGTCATCCAGCCACCGTTCACTCGCTCAGTTGCGTCTTTGTTTTTGTATACAGATTTTATTGTCTCTCCTTTCATTCCTGCTCCTCCTCCTTCTCCTTCATCATCCACAACTCCTTGCTATCAGTGCTCGTTTTGCTTCGTGTTTGTACTCCACGAGTGTCTGCGTCTTCTCACCGCTACCGCTGCTGCTACTGCTTCTGCTGCTACTACGGTTGGTTGGTTCAAGCTGAACTCAACTGCTTTGATTTTGTCTCAGTTGCTTTCAGTTCTCTTCTCATCCACGCTTGCCTAGTAGTTCTCCGCGGCACACTTGCGTTCCTCTCCGAGTCCACCAACTAAACGCGGCTTCAGTTGCGATCTGCTGCGATTTGCCAACCACTCGTAGTTTTCTTGCTACATTTTTTCATTCATCTTGGCCTGCAGTTTTCTTGATCTTGAAGACAGGTAAGCGCGGCATGTGACTCCGTCGTCGCTTTATCTGTCCTCTTGTTGGATGTCGTGTATCTACTTGTTTCATGCACTTGTCGCTGCGTTTATCTGGCTTGTATTTCTGATTGCAATTCTACTACCAATAAGACTGAGTTCAGTATCGTATATAAAAATATATATATCAGTTACCAGCATTATCTTGGCTTTTAACAATAGAGTAACCAGTGAATATTTTCAGGGCGATGGAATATTTATTTTCATGTTATTTGAAAACTTAGTAATGTGATGATTTTTGCCTAATTTCTTTGCTTATCTTACAAATAAATTAGTGAAATAAATACACGTGATTCGCCAAAATTATGACATTTCATCACGAGGAAGGAAATCAAAGAGAAAATCAGTTAATCAGAAAAATTTGTGATAGTCAAAATTCAGTTGAAATTATTCAAATCGATATCAAATCAATAAAGAAATAACAGTCGCTTCTTCCGTAAACAAGTGCAACAAAATAACATCGAACATTGATATTCGCATCAAGGGTGGCTAGAAAAGGAAACCAGATACCCACACTTTACATCCCCATCCACACCCACGCTACTCACATCCGCGCGTATCCTGAAAACTTTGCTAAATTAAAAATTCTACGAGAGGATCTCTACACACACGCACAGCAGCAGTAGCAGCGGCAGCAGCAGCAGCGTCAACGGTAGCAGCAGCGGCAGCAGCTAAACAATTGGGCCACCAAACCCACTGAAAGCCTCCCACAGCCTCCCGCTTGCGGCTCCTTCCTGAAAATGGGTTTCCTGAGTCTTGATAGTGGGCGCTGTCGTAACGGCCTCCCTTAGCATCCGCCGCCAGTCACGGAATCGCTTCCACTGCTACGTCGTTAGCAGTTACATTATTAAAAGTTGCGCGTGAAGTCGAGTGTGGCGACGTAGTGCGCACAGCGTTGGTGTGGCGCTGCTCGTGGCTTGTGGAAGCAGCGGTTGAGGGGGGGGGGGGTCGTGGAGACAACTCTCGTCTTTGATATTCTCCGGCCAGCATGCGTTTGACAATGACAGTGGCTGTGGAGCATAAGAGCGATAAATTATGCAAGAGAGCAAAGGCGCGCAATTCTTCGCAAAGAATTAGAAGTGTCTGATTTTTTAGAGTGCATTGCGGTGTATGAATGTAAATCAGTTTATATACAAATATGTTATGTGCGCGCCATTATTTACACGAAATCGAGTAGAGTGACTATCGTTGCCGGAGACCAACTTTGGCGGTTGAGATTTAATGTGTTCTCACTTGTGAGAGAAGCAAAGGATTTGTTGTAATGTAGAGCTTACGCTTTTGAGTAGAGAGAGTACATGACTTGTAACGAAGAGAGTGAGAGAGTGGAGAAATGCGTTTACAAATAATCGGGCGAATAGTTAGTTGTTGTGGGTGTAGGAGGGGGACGACGGAGGTCTGGCTGAGTATATAAATCCAGCTTCACCTATTTATTTCGGCTTCGAAGTCGTCCTTCGCCTTCTCTCTCTCTCTCTCTCTCGCCCTCTTCTCACCGCTCGGCGAGTTGTAGCGACTTGCTGGGTACGGCTTTTAGTACTCTCAGCAATTAGGGTTGCCAAAAAATGCATTTATACAAGCATGTGTAGGTGCGCATGCCCAGGTGTGGGTTTTTTTCTATTGTTTGTTGAGGATACGCATCAGTGATTTTGGTTTAATTGCGTTGATGGCTTTGGCGATGACTTTTCATTGTTTGCTGTGGTTTTGTGGTTGTGAAGCTTTGCTGCAAATTTACTTTTCATCGATAGACGACGCGGATTATTTGATTTGTTTTTATTACTTATTTCAATTCTTGAATTTAATTCTTAATCGCCTTTGAAGTATCATTTTCCAAGTTCTACCCCGAGTTGAAAATGTACGCGAGAGCCATACAATGACAACACAAAAGCGTTTAAAAATATTTAAAACGTTTCACTTCATTGCGCAGCAGCTACAATAATTACAACTTTTATTATAGCTTTTAATGGGATTTACCTACATACATACAAACATGTGTGCATATGTGTACGTGTTGTGTGTACGTAGGTGTACGATAAACTTGATATGCATTTTCACGCATATTTTAAAGTCGTAAAAGCATGGCAACCCTATAATGAAATTTTCACTGTAACGTTCTAGCATTCAGAATTGCATTATAGTTGTGTGTGTGTGTGTGTGTGTGTGTTCTGCGCTCGTGTTAAGCGTTCTCACTTAATATTTTATTGCTCTGTTCCTTTCTTAGTTTCTATAGTTTTCTCGTTAGTCGTTTTCTAGTTTGTCGTTTTCTCTTGAGTTTTTCTCATTGAATTTTACCTTTTCTCTCATCTGTACTAAATTCATGTGATGACAACGCTTACAAATCATATTTTTTCTATAGTAATCAGCAAAAATTGAAGCGAAACACGCTGTATATTTAAAAGTGCTAATTATAATCTTAATTCTAAACGCAGGTGGCAACCATATCGCGTTTAGTACGGTCGGTCTTCTGAACGCTATAAATGTTTCAGAACACAACGTACAACAACAACGTACGAACGAGTGCTAACAACATTTCAGTTGACGGGGGGGGGGGGGGGGGGCTAGCAACGCCAAATGTTGCACTGATTCGTGCTGGTGGCAGCAGGTTGAGTTGATATTCTGCTGCTGATTGTGGCTGCAACACCAGCACAACATTAACGGAACAGCGACAGCGCAGACAGAGTTGTGTCGCCGCGCGCGCAGAGCAGCGTAGAGCGGAACAGTGATTTTGTGCTTACGTTGTAATCCATTACGTTACGTCGTTGTAGATGTTGTAGATGTTAGTAAATGCTGCGAATGAGTACTAACTAATACAACTCTGCCATTATTGGTACAAAGCAACAACAACATACTGTGCACAGCCAAGAGAAAAGTAATTAAAAATGAGAAGGAAAATAGAAATAATGAGTGAAGAGAAGAATTGAAAAAGTGTGAAATTAATTTTCTGGTCTCCACCGATGGGAGTACTTTCGACATTTCGACGTGCTATTTTGCCACCCATTTGCTTTCTTGTATTTGCTTCTTCCTTTTTGGTCATGTTTTTGTTTTGCTTGTATTTTTCTATTTTCGATTTTTTCTTAGTTGGCCTGACACAGAAAAATTGTAACAGGATTTTGTGTATCCAACAGCAGCAGCAGCAGTGGTGGCAGCAGTGGTGGCAGCAGCAGCAGCAGCAGCAGCATCAGCATCACGCGAATCCACTGGCTGCCGTCTCTTCTCACATTCAGTCTCAACCTGCTCAGCACTCGTTACAGTGATTTTTCACTCAACGTTCTAGCTTTGGATTCTCATTCATATTTTTTAGAATAGAAAAGTCAGTGAAAAAATATAAAGAAGAAAATTTTAAGAAGAAAATTTTCAGAAGGAAAAAAATTTCAGAAGAAAATTTTCAGAAGAAAATTTTAAGAAAGAAAGAAGCTCTACTCGCAGCAAGAATTGCAATTCGAGCCAAGTTAACAAGCTGATAAAGTGATTTACTTCTCTTTTGCGAAGTCCATTTCCAAGTTAAATAGAAGAAAATGTGCCAAGAATTGTTGTTGCTTTTCTAATTAATTGCAAACAATTTATCAATTATCGAGTTATCAATAAATTCAGTGCTTCAATTTTATGGTAAAAAAACAGTGCTCGCCATTAACAACAACAACAACAACAACAACAACAACGACGGTGCTAACAAGAAAGTAATCAACGAAAAAGTTAACCTTGAGGAGAGAAAAGCAATATTAATTCAATAATAAACGAAATTTAATCATAGAAGTTTGAAAAAAACAGAAAAGCAACAGAAAAGCAAGAGAAAATCAAAAAAAGTGCGGCAATTGAAGACCTGAAGCTAGCTGTTTGTGTTTGCTGACGGACGGACGGACGAAAGGAGAGCCAAATTTGGGTACAACAAATTAATTTTCAGTTTTATTTTTACAACATAAAATTAATTGAAGAAATCAGAAAGCAGTTTAAACAGAAATCTTCTGCTTTTGCATTATCGCGAGCAGAAGCGTGTCCCGAAAACACGTTTTCAGAGAAGACTGTGTTGAGATTTCTTTAGGTAAACAAATCTAAAAATTGTGATTGCGCGCGGAGGAGTTGAACCTCCCAAGCGCTCCCTCGGAAATACGTTACTGATCGCCAACGAATTATACGGGCAAATTACTCGTTGAAATCAGCAGCAGGTGACCACACAACCAAATATAATAACGACAACTTAAAAAAAAACAAAAACAAACAAAAAAAAAACCACAAAGTCAAGAAAATCGAATTTTCATGTGATAAATTTAAATTATACACGGATTTTTATCGGTGCTCCGAAAGAGTAAAAGAAAAATCGGGTTTTCTTGTTTGAATGCTGGTGTTGCTGCCCCTGCTGCTGGTTGGTCTCCTCTATTTGGCTCGGACCAATAAACGGGTGGCCATTTAGTCTGGCGCTCTGCCGTGCTGACTGGCTTTCTGAGTTGGTTCGGCCGAAGTTGTTGTTGTAGATGTTTGTGTTGTTGGTGCACTTGTTTGCCTAGTTTTTCTTTTTTTTTGTGAGGTAGCTTGACTGATTGTTCGATTTAATGTTGCCACAGCTGTTAAAGAGCAATAATTTCATATTGACCCAGGAGAAAGAGAAATCCCATTAGTTTTTTTTTTTAAACGTCTGAGTTTTATTAAATGTGTTCATGTGTTGTGTTTTAACTAGAACTGTGATATTTCCAGTTGATGGTGGTGGGATTTCCTGATGTTTTAATCGTGGAAACTTTAATTAAAAATCTCTAAAGCTGGGGAAAACTGCATGTTGTTGTTGACATCTAGAGCTGGCTTGTTTATGTACCTGTCTGTCCTGCTGTCTGTCTGAATGCAAACAGAAATGTTTTTATTTCACAGCTCAACTTGCCAGCTAAACTTGCCAGCTAAACTTGCCATCGATTAAAATGGCTATCATTAATTATAATAGACTGACCAAACTATTACGCGATTTATATGTGAAAATTGAAAATTCTGAAATTGAAAAAATTTAATCCATTTTTATAAGAAAATCGTAACAAATATGTACGATTTTTTCTCTATATTCCACATTTACATTTTAATGTTACGTTTATCCTAATTTTAATTTTAATTTAAATAGATACGAAAATCTACTCGTATTTCAATTCAGTGGGATTTCAAGTACATGCGAAATACTTGTTCAAGGTTTGCCCTTGACCTAAAAAGCCATGGAAACTTGAACGGATTTTCCAAACCTGTTCAAGAAGCCAGAGTCTCTAAATCTTCTTATTTCTGCAAGTTTTTTAATACTGCATATTTTATTTTTTCATTGCATCTGCAGATTTTCCCTTGAATGAGTGAGTGTCGCGGGTATAAATAAAGAATATCTGACATTATTTTTTATTCACATTATAAAGAGGAAAGACATTTATTTACTTTTTCGTTGTTCAACCTAAATTCATTGGAGTGGAATAAATTAAAGTATAAATTAAAATTCTTATGTGTTCATAAATTTAATAGCATTCATCACGGTAAATTTAAAATGTTTCATCGCAATTACTTTGTGTCAAGAATATAAATATATAAAGATCAGTTCTGTAATTTGTTTGCAGTTCTCTAATAGTTTTCAATCTTCTTTAAATAATATAAAAATTAGAAAGTAATTTCGTTTATTTTTTAACTATTTTCAATAATCTAAAATAAATAGTCTTTCAAAAGTTATCATTTTTTAAATAAAAATTAGATTACGATTAAAATTTCATTCCCTTCCTCAGTAATTCGAATAATAAAGTAATTGTGAGCTAAATTCTAAAGCTCTGCTACTTGTAGTGCACTACAAATGTATTGATATTTTAAAAGTATTCGTACTTGAGGATTTCGAAGCGAAAGTACTTCAGTACAAAAGTATTGTGGCTCTTAAAGAACTGATAAATAAGAATGTAAAGCCGCAGAACTGGTAAATAAGATGAAAAGTTCAGAAAAGTTCTGAAATCTGAACACTTACTGAGAAAAATACTTGAATACTGCTGATAATACTTGAGGATTTAAATCAAAATACTAATTGCTGGTATTATTAATACTTTAAGAATTACTTGAAATTATATTTGTACTTGATCTACTTGTACTTTTTAATTAGAAGTGTCTTTTTGGGTAATTAAATTGGAGTAGGACAAGTACTGGGTACTTAAAAGCTAACCAGTACAAGTGTACTTCAGTATTTTTGCAATATTTTAGTATTTTTCGAAGCTCTGATAAATCTTTCTCGATACACAGGAAGGCAAGAATGAATAATAATAATAATTATATTTAATAATTATTTTGGTAGAATCATTTCAATCGCCTTTTTTCTCAAATCTTTTGGCAACGGAATGTGCGACGACACTGGAATCTCACAGGCTGCGTTCATTCGTTCGTCTCTTCGCTAGTATTTTCTTTCTTTTATATATACATACAACTACATGTATATACTTGTGAGAATATTTTTGGCACAGGAATGCTTTTATATTTTTAAATAAAACAAAAATATATATACTCGATGACAATGTATACGCACACCACACAAATAAGCACTCATACACACACACACACACACACACGAAGCGCATGAAAAAGGAAATCAAGGAAAACACGAAGAAAATCTCAGTAATCGAGATGCATGCATGTTACGTATACGCAAGAGTAGCGACGCTTTTCTTCTCCTTTGTCTGTAAAATAGAGAGAGAAGTCTCTCACTTGACTGCTTTCATTGATGCTCTTTTCAATTGTTGTCATTTGCTGTCGCACGGTATTTTAAAGCTCCGTCGTTGCTCTTTTTATTATCTCTCACCGCGCAACCAATGTGGCCAGTTGAAGGAAAATGTTAAAAATTCAATTAATTTTTTAATTTTTTTTTTATATTTGAATATTCGAAAACAAATATTCAAAATTAAATGTCTGCACGCGTGGATGATTGTTGTATTTGCTATAATTATTTTTAATTGTATTTTACGTTTCAACATTGTGTTTTGCTTCTTTGTTTCTCTACATACAACCCACTTTCTGGCTGTTTCTTCTCCCTTCTGCTTGCCAAAATTCCCCTTTGGTTACTCATTTCCTCTTCTGTGACCTTTGACTCATATTCAACGCTGCTTGTAGCTGTTTTGTATCTTCCGTTTCTTTTCCTCCCGAACACGTACAGTCACAAAAGAATGGGATTCAACTGAGTTTGCTTGTGGTCTGATTTTGTGAGGATTTTCTTGTTTCCAACATGTGACTGGAATAAATTACTTCACAGTTGATTTATTGTTGTTGTTGTTGGTGTTGTTGTTGTTGTTGGTGTTGTGGTTGTGTGAGAATCACAGTATCTGTGGAAATTCAATTATTTCGTTGTTTTCCTTTCACTGCTTTTGTCTTGCCTACATTTGATTGTTTGCACGTACGTATTTTTTGGGGTAACAAGGACGAATATTGTTTTGTATCCAGAAAACATTTAATTCATGCATTTATTTGGGTCACCGAAGAATCTTAATTCTTATCTACAGTCAGCAGTTAGCTTAAATGGTGAACCATATTTTAGCTTCGTTATTTCTTTAAAGGTAGGAAATTTAAAAAAAAGAGAAACAAAAAGAGAGAAACAAGTTTAAAATCAAATAAGTTCAAAAGCAGATATTTTGGTTGTTCTGGGGGAAAATGAGAGTGGAAATATAATTTTAGGGCAATAAAAAGACGGAAGAAACAAAATACGATACGTTTTGCCAGATATTAAAGACTAAATACACGAGTCGTTAACCTTGATATTCTTTTGCAGCGAGTGTTTTTCTTCTTTTTAAATAGGAAGAGAGAATCTTCGAAAGATTCTGTACAGCCCGTGCCAACCGGTCTGCACGATTCACACCACACGCTGAGCTTTCGCCAAACAAAGAATAGCCTTTCGAACAATATATACTGGACTTGCAAAGTAATACGTGCTAAATCCCACTCCCTATCTAGATATAACGGGGGGGGATAAGCGAAATAGTCCACCTCAATTTGGATCCTTTTTGGTGCCCTCGTTATCCCACCGAGAGTTACCCGTTATCGCAGCTAGTTAGTTGGTTAAATAAAGTCCTCCACTTCCCTCCACATTTCTGTGTCTCGTGTTACAGAAAGCATTTCCCTAACATCCCCAACTTCCTCGTCCCCTTTGTAGGGACGAGACCCAGGATGGCAACCCTTTTACTGGCCAATGCTGGACATTGGCATATTATGTTGTGCTGCTGTCTCGTCCTCCTCCAGAAACAGCCTACATACATCATCCCGTTCAAGTCCCACGTTGTCTGAAATTGTCATGTTCGGTCCCAAGTGTGGCTAACCAATTTAGCTTCCTCCTCTAAAGTTGAAGAAGAGTTTCAGAGCGCATGTGGTTGGTCTGGAAATAGTTTTATTAAAATACTAACCTTGCTGTACTCAAAACCTTCTGTTTCTGTACGCAAAATATAAAGATTAAGATTTAGTAATACATTCGGAATTAAGTTTGCAAGTCATATTAAAACGTTTCTGATTCATTCAGAAATGATTTCCATTTAATAAAGGCTTTGAAATCTTTAGTAGCTGATAAAAAAACTATACTGTTCTATTATTTAACACTTAATAA
The DNA here is from genome assembly GCA_922984085.1 of Sicus ferrugineus. NCBI lineage: Eukaryota > Metazoa > Arthropoda > Insecta > Diptera > Conopidae > Sicus > Sicus ferrugineus. Next base: position 32,138,839 of record OV277350.1, on the reverse strand, counting down.
GACGTTAAAAACCACTCACCACGTTAATTGCACGGGACGAAATTAAGACGCAATACAACTGACAAGTAAAACGAATAATTAAATTCGAAATCTTTATGTTGTTCCTGCTTTTGGTCGTTATTTTGTCTTTTATTTAATTTACAAAGAATACCTTCAATAATACCTCTAGATAAATTAAGTATGATACTGCTTAAAATTGTTAATAATACTTATTATACTTTTATAAATTCTAATATTCTTGAAATGATTTTAACCAAATGAAAATAACTTCAAACGCGTGCATATCTAAATCAACTCAATGATTTTTCCACATTTCAATTAAAAATCTATATATGTAGTTCTTAGAAAATGTATTGTCCTCACAAGAAATCTTCTCTCCGATTGTCACAAATTAAACACACTTAAGATGCCACCGTAACAAATCCAGCACTCCGCTTAGTTACCCCCCACTTACGGAATGTTTCGGAAAAGACTATTTTGGGACACACAAAACAGATGTGAGGCGAAGCATGGCCGGGCTTCACATGTGCAGTGTGATCGTGCGGCGACTGGTGGATCTGCTCGTCGTAGTCGTTTTCTTCGTCTTGGCTGTGGAAATGTGATTCACCTTTATAATATTTTAAAATATGACTAGAGCAAGAGATGCTATTTACAGTTGGTAGTTGTTGTTGCTGCGCAGAAATGTGTGCCTTAAGGAAATAATATTACGTCTCAATGATCCATCTCAACGATCCGTCTCAACGATCCGTCGCAACGATCCGTCGCAATGATCCGTCTCAATGATCCGTCTCAACGATCCGTCTCAATGATCCGTCTCAAAAATCCGTCTCAACGATCATGAGACCTGCTTGCATTTTATCAAATTGTATTTTGAAACAAATTGCGAAATCCGCATGTGGCAAATAATGCGCCATCAAAAAAACTAATGTATCCAAGTTTAATCTAAACTTAAATTCTATTATAGTCTTTCATTATAGCTAGGGTTGGGTGGTGCTCAAGTTCTTAATCACAAATATCGCACAAACGCACTGAGCCATGAAATGGAAGCCCAACCTTTAAATTGTTTATAGTTTTTCAATGCGTAATTCGAATGGCGCTCGGGATTATAGTGTTATTATCAGATAATTATATAAACTGATTGATCACTGGAATGGAAAAGGTCGGATGTGTTGTTAGATTCAAGAATTTGGGAGGGGAAAAGCAGCGCAAGAGGTCATTCAACACTAATGCGGGCTAAGTAGAGTTATTAAACATAATTGATTGACCCTAATCTTGAAGTGAACATTATTAACAAAATGCACTTTCTGATTTTAATGGTTTTCGGCGCTGTATATTGTTCAATATATCGGCAATTGTGGTTCATGATGAAGGTCAGCAGTGATTCGTACTGGTGGAACTATAATGACATTAGAGCGACGATCAGTTTTTATGTTTTATATATAAAGGATAAATATAATTTTCTTCTTAGCCTTTTTCATCCATTTCATTTTCTTTGTCCTTCTAGAGGACAAAAATAAAATAGAAACTTCTTCACCACAAATCCAAATAAAGTCGATATTTTGATCTACTGAATTTCCTATTTTCACAGAGAGTTCCATTAATTCTTATGCCCTCCTTTTTAAGTATTTTATTTCTACTCGTTTTTTAACATTTAGCTTTGCTACAGAAGAGCATCAATTAAATGTAACTAAATCAAATTTGTTTCTTTTCCTTGCAGAGCTTTTCAGTCCAGCTAAAAATACAACTTCAGAAGTCGCTTTCGAAGATAATTAAACGGCACGAGGGAGCGACAACAGCGGAGAAATCAGCGGATCTCAGAAGAGCAGAAGATTTTGTTAACACGCTTGCCAGCGCTTAAGTGGTCAGCTTAGATAGAATTATATAATCAGCGAAAAGGAGGTGGAAACAGACGTCGCTATCCACAGCCAGTGGTCGCCACAACACAGAGAAAGCGCCGATTTTTTGCTCATCTTGCTGGTTATTCTTGCTGAAGAGGATATCAAGGAAAGCCGCCAAAATTCTTCCCTTTGCCAATTTTAAACTCCAGCCACAGCCAGTGCATAAGATGGCAGCGCCCACTGGAGCCGCGCCGCCACCGGCATTGGAGGGTCCTTTGTCGACGCCGAAGTACGGCACCTTGATTCCGAATAGAATTTTCGTAGGCGGCATCAGGTGAGTGTTGCTCTCTCTCTTCGCCTCAAGTGCCTCAACAATTCTTATTTTTATTCCGCGAGTGAAATAACACACTCAACACTGAAATATAATCGTTGAGAGGTAGTAAGAAAATTGAATTGAAAATTGATTTACTATAATTGAATCTGCTGGGAACATCTGCTGGTGTGTGATTGTGATTGATCGATCATTCATTCATTGCATTTCTAGTGGTGACACAACTGAATCCGATTTGTGTCGCGTCTTCTCGGCCTACGGCAACGTCAAGTCCACGAAGATCATCGTGGATCGCGCTGGAGTAAGCAAGGGCTACGGTTTTGTTACTTTCGAGACGGAACAGGAGGCTCAGAGGCTGCAAACCGAAGTAAGTACAAGTTACGCTTTTGCTTTTGCCTTGATTTCTCATTTATTAACAAGTGAAGTAGGGACTTCGATATCTCAAGGAGTAGAAGAAAAATCAATTTTGTCATTTACATTGTTTTCAACAGGAAAATTTGGGAAATTGAAATCTCAAGTTGAAAATCCAAAAGGAGTAGAAAACTCAAAATTAAAAAAAAATCAATTAAAAAAAATTTGATTGTTTTAAATTTACAATTTGAAGAAATCAAAATTTTTCACTAAATTAAATTATCAGGAATACTAAAGAAATTAATAGATAAATAAATTTTCATAGAAAAATTTTAAATTTTCAAACTACTGCGTTCAGATTTTGACATAAACTTTTGAATTTCATATTAATGCCAGTTTATATTTATTTTTTTCCATTGTATATTTCATCTTATTCAGGCGATTACTTAAAAATAGAAAGCGAACAAGAGTGTGCGTTGAAAGCAAAAATAGAAAAAGTGCTTAAAACACATTTTTAGCGCAGCGCGATAGCAAATGTCGTCGTGGTCGTCAGCAACCTCGTCGTCGTTACGGACACTCGATGCGAACGGACGAACGAACGAGCGAACGATCGGACGAACGAACGAAAGAGCGAACGATCGAACGAACGATCGGACGAACGAAAGAGCGAACGATCGAACGAACGATCGAACGAACGATCGAACGAGCGAACGATCGATCGAACGAACGAACGAACGAGCGCACGTTCGAACGAACGAACGAGCGAACGTTCGAACGAACGAACGAGCGAACGTTCGAACGAACGAACGAGCGAACGATCGAACGAACGAACGATCAGAAACGATCACTTGCAACTTGTGTTCGTTTTTAATACGTTTGTTGATCGGTCGCACGCATTACCGTTACGTTAACGTCGCTATTCTTACGTGTGTTAGTACAATACCAATTATTAGTCCACTACTACTATTTCTACTACCACTTCTACTACTACTACTATTACTACTGCTACTACTACTGCTACTAGTCGTACTCCACTATATGAACAACGCTCAACATTCAGGGAAGATTTTTTGATAAACATAATTTTGTTCGTTCAGTTTTCTAATTTTCCTTCATTACTTATTATTCAAGCAGTTAATTACTTAATAATCAGCAAGCAAAATTTTGCAACAACACTTAATAACAAATTACTTTTGAAATATTGTTGACGTTTTTTATACAAAAAAAAAATTCACGCAATTAAAACTTCGTTGTTGTTTAAATTGAAAGAGAGACAAGAGAAATGGGTATGCAAAATTCTCGTTAGTTATATTTTGTTGCTCTTTTGTTTTACTTGTTGTTGTTGTTGGTGTTGTTGTTGTGTCCCGTTTTTTCGTTCGTTAATTCAACGTTTCTTGCACTGCGTTCCTTGTTCGTTAATTAGTTAGTTCGTTTGTTCTATTTTGTTGCTGCAACCGCAGCAACAGTAACAAAAGCAAAACAAATAACAACAACAACAACAACTATAGCACTAGAAATTTATTGCTTCGTTAACATTGAATTTCATTGGAGTTATTTTTTCGTTAAGTTTTTAGCAGTTCAATTGAATTTTGATATATTTTTTCTTCAGTAATCAGGATTCAGAAAAACGCATGTGAGCAACACATTATGAGTCGAACTTTCTTTTGAGTAACTCATAATCACTCAAACACAATGACTCGGCGCAAAGTTTTCCTCCAGACCGGACGAAATAAGAATTTTTATTATATTCGAAACCTGTAAAGCGACAAATTTTGTATATTTTTCACTTTACTAAATCACAAACTACAAAAGCAACAGCAAATCTTATTTAAATACGTTGAAATCTTTCCTTGAGTATAAAATAAATTGAGAAATCAACTTGGAATCTCATCTCATCGTCTATAAAAATCTATTTTCATGTATCATCTCAGCCACCTACAATAAGAGAAATTGAATTTTTCTTCAATTTTGACTTCCTAAAATAGTTCATTGAGTAGAAATGAAAATTGTGCATTTGGAAAATATGAATTGACGTTCAAATCTTGTGATTTGAAAATATTCCATCAGCCCACATGCGATTACTTGAGTTGCCCTAATTGAAGCTTCCACACCCTTTTTATAGATACAAAAAAGAATTTAGTGTGGGCTACACTAGAATATTTTGCATTTGATAAGAAAATTTTATATTGTTAGTTGCTTTCGTGTCTGTTTTCCTACTGCTTTTTTCGAAAGCAGTAAATTAGTTTCACTGCGAATACAAATTAGTGAAATAAAAATAAAAAAATTGCTTAGAATGTATAATAAATTAGCATTTTTTTTTCTGCTCATTCCTTTTTTAGAAGGGAAAATAAAGATAAATATGGCTGTACAGCTACAGCTTACTATTTTCAAATGAAATACTTGTTATCTTGCTGTACTAGATATCAGTACTTTTTGCAGTACCACTACCAGTACTTTTATCTTACCAGTACTTTCGTATTGGATCACCAGAAATGTGCACATTTTAAGATACTGTAGATCTCAAGTACCAGTATTTTCACACTACATTTGCCCCCGCAGTACTTGATTACTTTATAAGGAATCTCTTCGTAATGATTACTCAAGTATTTCAATTGGAAATAATTGAAAAATTAAGTAAATGACAGCGAATTGCTAACTATTTTCTGGTTACGTTGATATCCAAGTTTTATTAGAACTGTGAAAAATTAAATAACAACTTCTAATTACAAGTAATGTGCTTGTAATTTTAGTTAATTGAATTGTAATAAATAAATTGTATTTTAGATTTTACTTTGTCTCAGAAACAGCGTTTTCAAAGTACTTTTAAATTGCTTACTCAGCGAAAGAGTTTTCCGGTCGGTGGAATAAATTATATAATACATTAATTCTTTTACAGTATATTGTATTTAAATTACAATTTTCTACTATGCTGCACTTAAATTAGAAATTCTCTCTTTTTGCAAATGTTGAACTGCTTTTTCTCCCCTCTTTCGGCGACTTTTTATTTCTGCTTTGGAGCGAATTAAATTGTAATTTTGATAGAAGTTTTTAAAGCTCTGGTCGCTTTTATTTGCTACGCTTTAAAGTCATTTTTAATTGTAAATAATTGCAATGATACTTGAAACGCAGAGTTTTCTGCGTTTTTTTTTTCACTTAACTTACAATATAATTAAACAAGAAAATGCTGTAAAATGTTGGAATTAATAAAGAGCAAAGTTTTAATTAGGAAGAAATCTCTGAGTTTTTCCTTTTATTTTAAACATAACTTTCTAGAATTTCCTTTTTAAACACTATAATATTTTCTTCTTCTTCCTCTTTAGTTTTTTTAGTTTGTCTTTCATTTGCTTTTGTAGTTCCTTTTCATTCTTTTCAACAGGCTCTTCGAAGTTTTTTTATGACCTTTTTATTCAAACTTATTTCCGCACACTGCAATTTTTTTATTTTTTCTCGTTTTTTTTTCTTCTCTGCTCTGTTATTTAAATAACAATAAGAGTTTTTTTTTTATAATAAGTTGTGTCGTTCCGTTCTCTGATTAAAAGTTCTAACCGAATTCTTTGCGTTTTAAATTTATTCAGTTTAATGAATATAAAGTATAAAAATAGCGTCCGACTCCCATTTTGTTGAGTAGATTCTTAAAAGAAACCTCATCTTGTATGTTTTTAGTACACATTTATAAATAGAAATTTAAGGAACACCATTTTCTCTTTTTTCTTCTCTCGCTATAATTAGTCTCTCGGTTTTCCTACAAGCTAAGTAACCACTAAATTGAAAAATAGACGCCTCTCCCGTCTTTCTCTCTCTCTCTCTCTCTCTCTCGTTCTCACTAGAACACCTTTTATAATCAGAAGTTCCTTCTCGCTCGAACAGTGGAAAATTGAGAAGGCTTTAAAAATAAGCATTACTTTTGTAATCATTCTTTTGAGAATTAGAATTACGAATAAGGAAATTGATTTAAAAACTCTTGTTTTAAGTTATGTATTTTTTTTTTACTAATAATTTAAATACGTATTTCTAATATTTGTTGTTTTCATTTCGTTCTTGTAAATTTAATTTTATTAACTTTTCTTCATAGCAATTGGCGAGAAGATAAAAATTACTTTGATTAATTATTATATAAAGGTAAAGAAATTTGTTCGAATTCAAGCAAATTAATTGGTGTCGTTTTCTTACAATTTAAGTTTTTTTCTATTAACACTTTTCAGAATTACTTTTTTCTATTATATAAAATGAGTTCATGTTTTTGTTTGAATTATTTGTCGCTCTTAATATATCACGATTTCATTTTAGTTTCCATGTTTGAACCTTTCAAAATCATGTGGATTTTTTTCTCTCTGCAGCGCTTTTTTAGCATCAATTAATATAATTTAATTACTTGGGAGTTTTCTGTTTACAATTTAATGAAAATGTTACACGAGTTCGTTTGTTACAAAGCCTATATAGCATTTTTTGAAACAGTTTTTGCAATGAAGTGCATTTTAAAATGTGTTTTTTTTTCCTTAATAGCAACGCAATTTTACTATCGAATCTTCATTTGATTTTCTCTATCTGTTTTTCTCTTCCCGCCGCCCCCTTGCTTCCCCTGCGCGATGCGATTTTGACCTCCACAGGGCGAATGTGTGGTGTTGAGAGACCGAAAACTGAATATTGCACCAGCCATAAAGAAGCAAGTAAGTTAAAAAAATACTACTATTTATTTCCCCTCATGTGTTACGTATCCATCTACTGCTTTCTACGACTACGAAGTAGCAACAGATTTACGAATTCATCGCAATTAAGACTTTTCTTCCAAGAGCACGCGTTCAACAACAATTTTTCGAAATGCGAAAAATCGCAGACTCCACTACTTTCCATTATCGAACAATCTGTTAATAATAATAATAACACATTGTTTCTACTGAATTTCTTGGAATTTCGTAGTTATTCAAAGAAATCCTATCGCCAAATATCATCCACAAGAACGAAGAATAAACTGCAGATTCATCGCGTATGCGAACTTATTTACGAAGTAGGTTTCCAGTGATTTGATACAAATTGGCAGGATCACAGCACAGCTGATCAGCTGATGACGCACATTCGCGCATTTATCGCGCATAAATTTCCCCCCCAGAAGCTTTTATAAAGCGAAAAAACAAAAAAGTCGGCTTAATCGCGGAGACTTAATCGCGGAAGTTTGTACGAATGTTTTCAAAAAATCTCTCAGCAAATCAAATAAAAAATAAAAAAACAAAATAAAAAATAAAATCAAATAAAATACAAAATAAAAAAAAATAAAATCAGCAAATAAAAAAAAATAAAATAAAAAATAAAATCAGCAAATAAAATAAAAAAAAATAAAAAAAAATAAAATATAAAATAAAATAAAAAACAAAATAAAATAAAATAAAAAATAAAATTAAATACAAAAAAAAATAAAATAAAAAATAAAATAAAATAAAATAAAAAATAAAATAAAATAAAAAATAAAATAATAAAATAAAAAATAAAATAAAATAAAAAAAAATAAAAAAAATAAAAAATAAAAAATAAAAAAAAATAAAATAATAAAAAAAAATTAAATAAAATCGGTTCAATCTTTCCCTTTCAAATTGTACATTCAGTTGAGAAAAAATGTCTTCTCCTCCGCGTATACAAATCAGATCGAAATATAAAGCGCAACATAATCGCACACACGATTTATCCTTCAAATATTTTACCAATAACCAGTTACTCACCCGTATTTTGATTAAGTTCTCACTTCTAATTAACTTCTCAATGACTTTTACATCTCCTCACCCTCTCACGCGCACCGCCCTCGCGCACCATTTCCTTCCACAGTCTCTTGTTGCCACAAACGGTGCCGTTTACTACACGACTACACCACCAGCACCCATCGGCAACATGCCGATCGACCAGTTCGCCGCCGCCGTCTATCCACCAGGTACTTGAATATCTTTGAATTATAGCGACGACTGAGGTGGCTTTGCTTTTAACGAAAAGTTAACGATTTTACAGCCGCCGGCGTGCCAGCAATTTACCCACCTTCGATGCAATATCAACCATTTTATCAATACTATAGCGTGCCAATGGTGAGTGAATGGAATTGGATAATCGAACTACATTTGCATTTCTTTAATTTCTTCTCATTTTCAGAATGTACCCACCATTTGGCCCCAGAATTATCAAGGTAACTAAAATCCTAAACCATCGCAATTTAGTAGAATAGAAAAAGCTTCCTGCGACTGTAGAAGTAGTAAATGCATCCCATTAAGCAGACACAAATACAAGTGCAATTACACACACAAACACACACAACCACACACCACACACACACAACCACACACAACCACACACACCCACAACCACACACAAACATAACGCAGTTGAAGTTTTTTATTGATTCGCATGCGCGTTAATTAATTAGTTTTGAATTACATGGATTTGGTGCTGCTAATTGGCTTTCATTAATTAATATTTTATGTGAGTCTTCTCGAGTTTGCTTTATTGCGTCATTCACATGATTTAAAACTTTGATTTAGTTGTGAAAAAGTTTCAGTTTTGTTTTTTTTATGTATGGTGTACGGTATCCTCAAAAAATATTTCAAATACTTTCTGTGTAAAACTTGTAATGTTATTTCATGTTAAAATTCATTGTGTTAATCACGTTAATTTCTTTGTGTTGCAACTAAATTTCAATTACAATTCAATTACAATTCAATTACAATTCAATTCCGATTCAATTACACTTCAATTACAATTCAATTTCGATTCCATTTCAGAGGAAATTCAGTTTAGTTCGCAACTACGATTTCCTAAGAATTTGTCATCTCGTTTCAATTCGATTCCATACGAATCGTAGAACGTCATTCGTAGTTGCAATTAAATTAATTGAAATTGAGTTGGAATTGAATTACTACAGCTTTCATTTCTAAATATCTTTAAAATAAGTTAACTAAAAATTAACCTTTCCTAGTATAAACTACTTGTTGGTATGCGTGAACATGTCTAAATTTCATTTTATAGGAATTTATCCGTGTTAATTTTGAGGATACAACGCTACAACGATGCAAAACCACAACAACCAATTACAATAATTAACAACAAAAAGCAAAGAGCGCGCTGGCAGACATCTTTTAAAAAGACACAAACACAATACAACACAAACATCACACACACATATACACACTGAAAAAGGATTTGCGGGAGAGGGAGAGAGAGAGAGAGAGAGAGAGAGAGATAAAGAGTAACAGCAGGAAGCAAAGAAAATGCGTGCTCAACGTAACCACAAAACTACAAGCACAAATTTTATTAGAGCAGCACGAGATCGCGAGAGGAATGGAAAAGATGTGGAGGAGGAGGAGGAGGAGGAGGAGGAAGGGGACACAGCTGAGAGTGGTGTAGCAACTGAGCGGAGAGTTGGGTGGGATGGTTGTTGAGTAGAGGCGGCTAGTGAGTGAATATCATTGCGTGTGCGTTAATTTTCGTGTGGTTGAAAAAATTTAAATATGGCTGAAACCAAAGAAGACTTTAAAAAGTTATTTATAAAAAAAAACCTAAAATTCAAATTAAAAAGATGCTGAAACATCACACGTACGCACACAACGCTAACACGACCGCTGGCGAATTTTTCAGTGTTTTTTTTTTTTTGTTTTTTTTTTTGTTTTTATTGCCCACTCACTCTGCGCCTGGAAATCGGAATTAACAGCGTTAGGTGAAAATTAACACAACCGCTACTTAAACACAACTGAATGCTTTAGCATTAATAGTTTTTTTTATAATTTAATAAGTAATTTTGTAACTAATTTATTAAGCGCAGAGTTACGAGCTCTTGAATTTCTTATGTGTTCGTTTTGCTTCGTTGAGCGAGCGTAGAAATGAGAGCGCTGCGGCGGCGGCGGCAACGAGAGAAACATTTTCAATCAGCAATCTTTGCTGAGAGAAGCAAAATATTAAATTATAGGAAATACAAATTAAGTAACATTATTTATTGATAAATTATTATATACAAGAAAGTCTCTATATAGTATATTGATGAAATATATTAAAGATATACATAATGACAGAGTATATAAGGAAAACTATTATATTGCATACATATATAGACAAATTATATAAATGAGCATTAAATATACAACAACTACGAATAGAATTCATACGCATACAACTTAATATAACTTCGTATATAGTATAGATAAACGTAAATGTGACAAATTATATGAAGAGAAGAAGGCAAGAGAAGGCAAACACAAAGCAGCAGAAGCAGCAGAAGCAGAGCGTATTTACGAGTACTTAAAGACACAAATTATATTAACTGAAATATAAATATACATATATATACAGTAAATAAAGACACAAAACCACATTTGGAATGACAACACGAATACCACGAATACAACACGAACAAACAAATACAACACAACTAATTTAGTGCATAAAAATCATGAGATTGAAGAGAAACTAAAAACTGCATGATTACACGTACACACCTGCATATAGACTATAAACACACAGGCACACAACAAGAGGTGTGTGTGGAAGTAATTTAAATGCTAAAGCATTAGAAATAACATACAATAACGAAATACTGCAAAATTTTCAATCGTTGTAATAACGAAATACGTATTTGTAATCTAGAATAGCGAAGTTGTAATTTGGGTGTGTGTGTGTGCAGTGAGAGTCTCGAAACATATTCGAACAACAAAACAACATAAGCAATAACTTCCAAACTAAAGCAGAAACAAATTTACTTAGCTAAATTATTAACACACGTAGGCAGTTCTAGTTCAGATGTGCGCGTGTGTGTACGAGTATTTGAAAATCACACTGCTGAAAACAATGCAAACGAAATTAGTGTATGTATAGGTAAAAAAAAAGAACAACAACTGCTTGTGAAGAGGAAAAAGTGTAGAAGTGTGTAAAAAATACATTATATATTTTTCTGAATTCTGTGTGCTGTGGATTTATTAGTTTTTTAAACAAGAGAAAAAAATCTTTTTTACTATTAACAATTCATCAGTTGTTTTTTTGAAATTTTTAAAATAAAATTTTTTTTGTTAACTTCAGATTTCGTTTTCAGATTTCGTTTTTTAAATAAAAATTTGTTCTTCAAAATTGTACGAATCAACTTAAATTAAAATTGTTACAATTACAATTACAAATACTGAGTATTTTCGAAAGGATTCAGCAATTACAATTGCTAATTCCTTGTGAAGTACACGAAAATACTTTCAATTTAAACATGAAACCATTTTAAACAATTCAGATTTCTCTCAAAAGGTTTTAAAAGGTTTTGAGTACTTGTGACAACTTCTAGTACTTCAAATACAACTTTCAAATACTTCAAGTACAAAACAACACCTTCACTTACTTTAAAGATATCTTTAAGTACTTCAAAATACTTGAAATGTGTATCGAATTACTTTTAAATACTTCAAGCACGCAAGTCTAGTATTTCGTATTTCTCAGAATTCAGATTTGTTTATCAGAAAGTAATTAAATGTACTTCAAAATGGAAATTATAAGAATTTTACAGCTCTACTATGTAGCAAGTGCTTCGTAGATTACTTGATTACTTTGAAAGCTGCCGCCTTAAAATTCTTTTAACCAAGTTATTATGTTATTTGTTAAATTTGCTTTTAAAATAAACTTTTTTTAGAAGCGTTGTTGATTTTTTTTATAATGTTTTCATAGTTTTGTTGGCAAACAACAACGCTCGATCTTAATTTGTAAAATTTCTTTATTTGTAGAACAATTTAAAACACAATCTCTTGATAATAAAAACAAATTCAAAGCATTTTTTGACATTCTTAGAATGATTTTGAGCTCTCTCACGCTATGATTTGCTTAGGAATTCCTAATTTTAATTATGGAATGAAACAATTTTGTTAAAATTGCTCTTTGAATATATATAATAAAATAGAAATGTGAATACTTGTTAAAAATATATGACAACACACAAAAATGAGCAGAAATTGAAAGCAATAATAACGAATTATAAATAGTTTTAAAATTCAAACACAAAACGAAAAGAGAGAAATTAATATGTCTTCTTAAAATTGCAAAAATGATATTATTTAAAAACTGCTTGCGATCGAATAAAAATGACTGCTGGCAGCTGATTAGGAAAAAATGCGTAAATATTCTTCATAGCAAAATTAACACAGAGATGAAATAATTCGTGATATTTTTAAATGGTGAAGAAGAAGAGTTATTTAATTTTAAATAATTGTGAAGAAATTTGATAAATAATATTACATATATAATATTGTAAATCTATTAGCTAGAAAGAAGAAGAATTAAGTAGAGTTTAACATAGTTTTTAATAGTTTCTTTAATTTAAGCTCACAACTTTACTTTTTAACCTTTTAATTTTAATTTCTACATTTGGAATTCCTACTTGAAGTTAATATTATATTTCAGAATTATTAGGCTCAGACAATTATAAATTAATACGATTGAGTTGGAATCCCTCGCCACACTCAAACTGTTTTTAAGTAATTTGATTTTATTTTATTAAAACGCTATCTGCGAATACAGGCGCATAAATTTTACACATAAGCAAATAAAAAAAGAAAACCAACCTAATTTTAGTCGCTCCCAGAAATGCTTAACAAACAAACAAACAAACAAACAAGCAGCAGCGGCAGCAACAAACAAACAAACAGCCTAGTGATAATTCTTAAGCTAAAATCCATGTAAAAACCAAAACGACTATTTGAATTTTTATTAGATTTAAATTATCCGCTAAAATACACTAGTATATATTATAATATTTACAACAGCAAAGGAGTAAAACTTGGGTGCGCATTTTACGAAATGTCACTGTTTTAGAATTTAGTTGATAGTGAAAAATGAGAAACTAGTACTAGAAAAAACCACCAATAAATGCAGTAAAATGAAAGTAATATTTTAAGTAGATAACACGGAAGGAAAACAGACAAAATCGACATTGCAATCGTAGTCAAAGTTGAATGTGAATACGAATTAGAAACACAAAAAAAAATTGGTACGGCGGAGAGGCAAAACTGTAATTGAATTTCTCTACAAAATTTCAGTTTTGTGCTTCGTGGAGAGAAGAGAAAAAAAGGTTATTTATCGTAAAAAGTTGGTTGATTTTTAATTTTCGTGCGTGTGCTGCGCATGCTAATTTCTCAAAAAGACAATAATTTTACTTTAAAAGAGAATAAAACACACGCACCGTCATTCGAGGTTACAGTCATCTAACACTCAACATTCGGCTCGGTTGCCGCATTTGTTGGTGCCGCCCTTAAATTGTTTAGTTGGAATCTGTGCAGTTTTTGCACCAACTGCTAAACGATCTAATTTCCTACAAGACTTTTGATCACCTTTAGTGTATTTTATAATTTAAATGAATTTCGTTAGTTTGCTTTCATTAGTTTTGGTTAAAAAAAAAAGTGTAGCATACTTTTAGGCTGCGCGGGTATTCAATACAATTTTAATAAAAAACTGCTTTGAAAATTATTCGCAATAGAAGGAAGAATTATTTACAGTAGAAGGAAGATATTATAAATTAGACATCCATTAATTTGCAACTAATTTCTACAGCATGTTATTGTTTTTACATCAATAAATCTCAATTTAATGCTTAGCCGCCCCCCAAAGTATGCTACAATTTCTGTGCAACTCGATCGCTTTGAACTCATTTAACATAATTTTGCAATTGATTTGAACAACTAAAATTGATTTGAACAACTAAAATTGAATTAAAATACCAACAAATTAAGTTTACATTCACACATAACAGTGTTTAATATTTTTCCGCCAGATTTTTAGAATAACCTAACCCAGATGATGTCTCTAGAGCAAGAAAGAACTAAAAGCAAATCCTTTCAAAGCAAAACTAGAGCTCAATTTTAATAACGTAGAAGAAGATTAGAAGAAAAACAGAATTTCGAAATGGTGGAAGAAGAAGATGAAGAGGAAGAAGAAATAAGATGCAGATTTTGAAAGCATCAGAAACTTTCATAGGAAACAGAAAAACCTGAAATTTAAATCGAATCGTAAAATATTGTCTACTAAATATAGGAACTGCGCTACAGCAACAACAAATACAAGTGATCAAGCACAACAAAGAAAATAGAATCGCACACAAGAATGACAAACTATCAAATAATCAACATCAAGAATACTGATAGAATGATGAAGCCTTGAGAATTTTGTTTATTTATTAACTTTCTAATGCAGGAGTAATTTAATTAAAAATTAAGCTACTCTGGCGTTAATTAAGGATTTAGCTGAATTTCCTTTAAATTAGATTGCTATTCAACTAGATTTTAATTCAATTCGATTTCAATTAGATTAGATTTAAATTATATTAGTTTTCAATTAGATTTGATTCCAATTAATATCAATTTCTATGAAATTGGATTTCAATTAATATAGATTTTCATTAAATTCGATTTAAATTAAATTCAGTTTCAATTAAATTCAATTTCAATTAAATTGAATTTCTATTGAATTAGATTTCATTTAAATTATATGTTAATTCAAATTTCATTTTTAAAACTTTTCAAATTAACGAGTTTACATTAACTTATAATGAATTTGTACAATGTAATTAACTTATTAATTAACGAACTTCATGTATTCGCATCTTCAACTTCAATTTCATTCTACAATTTCCTTTACTATGATGATATGTATTTAATTCTACTTTGTAAAATCTGTAAACTTCATCGGAATCTGAATAAAGAG
The DNA here is from genome assembly GCA_922984085.1 of Sicus ferrugineus. Lineage (NCBI taxonomy): Eukaryota > Metazoa > Arthropoda > Insecta > Diptera > Conopidae > Sicus > Sicus ferrugineus. The sequence goes on along the minus strand of OV277350.1, from coordinate 32,123,629 downwards.
CACTCACACACTTTACAGCATTAATTTCGAGATTAATTTCACTGCGTTTGCTTTGAATAAACAGCAGAAATTGAAACTTTCATTATGTATTCTTTGTAACTTTGTAAATTATTGAGTTAATAATACACGAATGCATGAATATATTTCGATTTTTACATAAAACACTGCGAAAGACCGAGTAATAATTGAAACAAAATACAATATATTAAACTAGAAACTAGAATATTAAATAAAAATATGAATAAAAAGAAATTAAAGAAAATTAAATTGAAATTGTTTATTTTATTTGCTTTTCTTATGTTTTTTTATTTTTTTGGTTATTTTGTTATTTTTTAGTTATTTTGTTTAAAGAGGAAGTCGTCTAAAAATTGGAATATTAAGAGCAAATAAAAATATGTGGAGGAAAACCATTTGTGCGACACCCTCTTGATGAAGGTGAATTCGTGGTTTCGTTTGATAATCTCGAAGATGTTTGGAGGAACTGACCAGACTTCCAAGCAAAACGCGAAAGACTCCTGGCGAGTTTGCGGACGAGTTTCTGCTGCATCATCCAACAGTTGCAGGGCAAGGATTCGCTGGTCACTCCTACGGGTGAATCGCCTGCAATAGCACGACAGCTTAAGATGATTTTCAAAGTTTCCTTCTTCAAAACTTGAAAGGTTAAGTTAATTTGCGTCTTTCCTAACATTTGGATTAAAATATTAAAGAATTTGAAAGTGAAAACCGATTCGAAAAAGCATTTCTTAAAACAAATGGCGAATATATTTCAACTTCGGTCCCCATTCTCGTGTCCTCTGCTGAACGTCAAGTTCAGGGCGATAATTTTGAACTCTATACGATTGAATTTGCCCATTCGCAGTTGAATTTTCAGTTTATTTGTATTTCCGTTATTAAATTCCATTCTTAAGTTTGTATATTTTTATCTATTTGGAGTTTTAACAAAATACGTCAATATAAAAACGTTGAACAAGTCTAGAATAAACAGGATTTGAATTTAAATAGAATAAAACAGATTTGTTGTGCAGATTTATTAAGTGAATTCGGTGCTGGAAGATTACAATTCGAAACAGAAATCTAAAGTTTCACTTAGCCAAGTACTGCAGAACCTAAAATGCATAGAAATTTAAACGGTTGTGTCAAATTAGATATAAACTGAATTACCTAACAGAATCAAAGAAATTTAAATTAATTTAATGCGAAAATACAAATATTCAGTAGTAAAACTATTTCACACAGATCTTCACACTTCTCAGCAAATATAAATAAAAGCAATTTTTATTTAAATAAGAAATAAATCGATGGCGCAAAAATTACAAGTACATATGTACGTGTATATACATGCATAACACATAATATAAATGAACATACGGATACACATGTAGTGCAATAAATATTTTAAAAATATATATATATACATGACTAGAAAAAGAAATAGAAAAACTAACAAAATCTTTTAAAAACCTCTAAATGTGAAGTAAATATTTAAATACATACATACTTATTATATACAAAGATGAGATATTTAGTGTTATATATAAATAAAGACGCAGAAATTAATTATATACAAAGCAGTATAAGCTAAGTAAAATAATGGCATCTGCGTAAATTCGAAGAAATATTGGAAAATGCAAAAATGCTTAAATTTTATCGGCTTATTTTTTATACATAATTTTAACCTTTAAAATTATTTTTTGTTGTTAATTTAACCTTTATCCTTAATTTGTCTATTTTAATTAATTAATTTTCAAATTAATTAATTTTCAAATGAATTAATTTTCAAATTAATATTCACTTAACACTCATTTTGTTATTGAAAATATAAACAAATTTAGCAGGAAAGTATTAACAAAGTTTGGCTTTTTTAAATTATATAAATATGTGTATATAAACAACAATAACAACAACAACAACAATGTAATTCATAACATAATATATATATGTATTTCACATTCATAACTAAATAATACACATTTTTTTAGTTTTCACATACAATTTTTAAGCATTTTTGTGTTTTCGGCAAGCATTATAATGCAAAAAAAAAACATTAAATTAACATTTAATTAAAAAACATATGAATTCAAATAATATCTACAACATTATATATGTATGTTTATATATACAAAATAACATTTATGTGGATAAACAAGAACCTGAAATATATATTTACAAACATACTAATTATTTAATCGAAATATACAGTTTTATTTGTATTCTTCATTTCAAACAACAAAACATACGACAGTTTAGACAAAATGAAATTACAATAGTAATTTAACAACATGCAAATAATTAAAACACTTCCGATTTTAATAATTAACACTTCCATTTAAATACAAATGAAATTTAAATTCAACAAATCAACTTCGAGTAAAAGTAACGTCGAAGCTCTTCTTAACTCTAAAATCGAATGACAGATATATACAATTGTGATGGAAATATCTTTTTTGCAAAACTAACTCTAGTCATATTATATTCAGATATGTATGTAAATAGCATAGATAATACATACATATATATATAAAATATACACTCTTACATGAATTATTTTAATAGAAAATATTGTAGTGCAGAAAAAACACACAATTCTAGATGATTATAAATAATATTTGAAGTAAATAAAACTGATAAAGGAAATAATGCTAGATATACAATATTATTTATAAAGAAGAAGAAGAGGAGGTGGAAGAGGTGGTGGTGGATGAGGAGGAGGAGGAGGCAGAAGAGGGGTAGGAAGAAGAAGCAGTACGCTAAAACCTGCACACAATAAAGAAGCAACGAAATTTTCTTTAGTTAAGTAAAATAAAAATGGAATAGTAATTTAAAGTAAAATTAAATAAAGAGAAGTTAGTTTTGATTAATTTCGAGTATTTTTTCAGTTAATCTGTTTCGAATCAGTTAGGGATTTAAATTTTCTATTGTGATCTTAATAAATGAAATTCAAATCAGAAAAATGCAATTCTTTTCGAATCTTTTCATATTTAAGCAAAAAAATGTTTAAGATTTGTTTAAAAAACCAACTTTTAATAATATACGTAAATATGTATGTTTCTTTGTATGTCTACATATATATGCGAGCGTCTAATATTCTTCCAAGAATTAGAGAAGAAAGACGAATCACTTGAAAAATGCTGAAATGATGCTGAGAAAAGAACTGAAAATAACAGTGGAAAAATAATTGCAAGCATTTGAAGTACGTCTAAAACAAAAAAAAAGAAAACTAACCAAAAATAGCCACCGATTTGTTACTAATTGTTATCGAAGAAGAATCAAAATAGTTAATTTTTTGAAATATGATACCTTTTCGATCTTATGAAAAGTGATTGAAATAACTAAAGTAAGCAATAACAAAAAATAACAATTAAGAATTTCAATTCAACACTAAATAATAATAACGAAAACTTAAGAATATATTGATCAAACACACTTGCAATATTTTCTAAACCAAAAGAATTTCAAATTGATGATGTGATTTAAATTTAAAACTTTTATTTATCATATTTTCCGACGAGAAGAGCGAACCATTTTACATTAGGAAATTCCAAATTGGTATTCATTACGCAAAATTGAATAGATTTTATTACAACGTAATGGTTTCAACAGCAAATTGTTAAATATTTTTAGTCGAAAAGATGTCTGCTTACAGGTCTGATCGTCAGAACAGAGCTGGAACACAGAAGGCGAATGATAATTTGTTGTCATATACTTGGTAGGAAAATACCAGATACAAAATGAAAAGAATGGTATGTGTATATTTATTAAAAAACAATGCAAATAGTGAATAAAATATGGCAGAAATATATTATATATGTATGAAATAAGTACGAATGGCGTAAATAATAGCAATACAGTGGCAAGAAAATAACAGAGAAGAATAAAAACCAGTAGCAAAAACTTAACCAATAACGATACACTATTTTTGGTTCCACACAATTTCTATTTTATTATTAAGAAGAACTGCCATCGGAGTTTATAATAAAGAGAAGTGCAACGACTAAAAAACTAATAAATGAAGATGAAAACTTGTGCTTCAAGACCCTCATAAAATCAAAAATGGCACTCTGAGAGCACTTAAATTATTAGGAGCTCAAGATCAAAGGAATTTTATGATAAATCTGAGATCTAAATAAAGTGAAACTGTGAAAACTTTCAGAATGTCGCGTTATTTCTTCTTGGCCACAAAGATTTATTTTCTTTTTCTTTCCTTTAACCGATTCGATTAAAGTTAAGCTGTGATCATCACTTACTATTCATGTTTGACAGATGTAATAGAAATTGACTTGTCATTACGTCGAAAACATACAAAAAATCTTGAGTTTTCCAGGTTTACGATGTCTTGTGTCGAAGGGTTTATCAATCAAAACTCTTAAGCGTCTGATGCTTCCTTGATTATTCTTTTGTTGCCCTTTGATCGATTTAAACAATCACATTTTATTTCTTTGATAATGTGAATATTTTCTTTAATTTTTATATCGGCAGTAATGGAGTGGACCGTTGAATTGTGATTATAATTCTTTCCACAAAATCGGAATAGATTAACATTTATTTTTTACCTCTTTATAAACAAATAATTACGGAAAATTTATGGAAAACAAAGTTGTTATTATTTTTGATTTGCATATTTTTTTTTCCTTCTCGGTTAATTTATCGCATTAATTTATCAAATCAATTAGCCGAACATAATTTTTTTGCCTTCTATTTCTGCTAACTTCCATAAATCTGCAATAATGACAGCAACGAACGTATAGCAATAAAATTAATAAAATTATGAAAATAGCGTGTACTGGCTGTAGTAAAATTGGCATTGCTATTTAAACAAATTTTTGTTATTGTATAATAAAAACTTCGTTATAAAATGTCTCTTTCGATAAAATATAAACACAACTTTCAACGCGTATCTACTAAACAATTTAATCGAAATCATACAAATATTTTACAAAGCTTAGTAGCAAATATAAACACAAATACAAACACAGGTACACACATATATACGAGTATATGTATATGGAAATTGTGTATAAAACTTTACAAAAATCTTATATGAAAATTCAAAATTTATACAAAAATTTGACTTTCCCTAAACGAAAACTGGAATGAAATAAGCAAAAAATTCATATGGTGCAAAAATATAAACGAAACCAAAAGAATAAAAAATTCAAGGGTATCAAAGTAACGAATATATAGCTGTATATATAATATATATTTGCTAGATTTTTCGTTGTACCTTAATAGCAAACACGTACGTATTGTAGACTCTACCAAATGAATTGTAACTAAAAGGTTGACAAACAATTGCAATAACGAGCAAATCGGCGAAATGAATTTAGTAAAATAATGAAATTAGCAAAAACTAAACAAACAAACAAACGATGATAATTAAAACTCACCAAGTCTCGCCACACCTAATTAAACGTGTGTTGCCAAGATAAGAGCGGCAAATGAACTTCGAAACCTTTGCAATTTTACTATGTAAATTTATTGTTATTTGCACTCTTTGCAAAACTAGATTGCGTATGATTAAAATAGAGTAGAGAGATTACTTTTCACACAGAATTGCTTAGGTAATACCTGGCAAAAACAACGCAATAGTTTAGCAAACATAATATTTTAAGCTTCTAATATTCCTAATATTTTAACTTACTTCTAATGAAGAAGTGAACTTTCTTCTAATGAAGAAGTGAACTTTCTTTACAACGCAATACTGAAGCAAAAGAGCAACTAATTTTGCCACTAAGAATTTACTACTCCTCGTATCTCTTCCTAGCGACATTTGAGCCTACTATTGCGATATGTAGTGTCCACTTGTAGAGTGGTACCAAATACTGACGAGAATCCAAATCTATATCAAATTAAATTGATTTTTACGATTTTCCCGCTTAAAATTTGGAGTTGTTCTTGTAAACTGATGTTTAAAGCTCTCTATTTCCATTATTCTTACATTTCTTTGCCGTAATGCACGATATCATAACTTATAATCGCTCTATTTCTATTCTTACTAATACAAGTTTCGCCAGAAGGACCTTACAAGTTTTCCATGGGCAGATGGTTGCTCTCTCTCTATTTCCCTGAATTACTCTTTCGATTTCCCTGATTTATTCTCCCGAAATTTTATTGAAAAAGCTGTCCCGATTGCGATTTTCGCCTCCAATTCGGAACGAGAAAGAACGCTATTTCGACTATCATTGCGACTGGGAAAAGCTGTGTCGATCTGGATTATCGCCCCAAATTGAAGACGAGAAAGAGCAGCCGCGATTATCGCGTCGACTGAAAAAGCTTATGTCGATTTTGTTCATCGTCAGATCCTCAGATTCGGCTCGAGATCGAGATGATAGCGAGAGTCTACGTTATAACGATAACAACTAATCGCCTCAAAATTTCAAATCATTTTCGCAATTAATGAATGAGGTTCGTTGGCGAAACCTTTGAAGTTATTGAACTTACAAGACACGCAACTGTATACGAATGAATAGCGTTGTATTGACGATATCATTTACAACTTCGACAACGTCAACCAAGTATCGAGTTATTAGATCTCACTTATGTTTTACTGCTTTTTGCGGTAATTAATCAGTTCATTTGCTGTTCTTTCTTTATTTATTTAATATTTAGTTATCATTAACGTTGCGTGTCCCGTCTAAAAAAAATCGGGACTCCAAATCTGTTCACATTATCATGAATACGAATCCATACAGTTCAAAGTAAAATAGAAGCAAATTCAAAATATATGATTGATTGAAACAAAGAATTTCGATTGGAAAATGCGAATTAGTGAGAACAATAATATTGCAAAAAAAAAAACTTGATCTCCATTGTGTTCTTCTCATTCAATCCTAGTGAAATTTTAAGAATTATAAATCTTACAAAAACCATCAATATTAAATCAAAATTAAGTCAACCTAATTATAATTACAAAAATAATTAAGTAAATGTGAGAGAAAAGTTAATGAATTAAGTATTTTATTGAACAAAATTTAGAAAACCGTATTTTTCTCTTTTGAGACTCAAAAACGCATAAAAAGCAACAGATAAATAAATATTAAAACTATATTTAAAAATTATATGTAAATGTATTGTAAAAAAAGTATAATAATTGCATTGAAAGATAACCGAGGAGAGAGAGAGAGAGAGAGGAAACAGCAAGTGTTTGCCGACACACACCGACAGCAAGCCAGATGTTCACCAAACAGAAACGCAACAAACACGTGCACACGCTCACATACATATTTAAGCCAACAAGATATAAATTACACAACTCTATCTCTTCGACTTAATAGACTAGGAAATCAAACTAGAAATAGTGAGAGAAAACAGAAGAATACACTAAATAGAAAATAGAGAATAATTTAAGATGCGCTGAGTTGCAAGAGGATCGATTCGATCAATCGATTATTGTGTGAATAAACCTTCATATGCAAAAGTATTTAGTACAATGCAAGAGAATAAGCTAGAAATACACTATATACGAGTATCTGTATTGCAGTATTTAAGACGCGTACTAATTCAATGTACATGTAAACACGCAGTAAAGATTTAAAGAAGGCTGTAATTTTAAGTGGAAGAATTCAATTCAAATTATTTTACTTCATTTCGAAAGGGAGACAAACCCAGAAGAACAACCACAACAACTACACTAACTCACACCAGCATACACGAACAACAACTACACGGACAAAATATAATACATAGAAGATATTTATATATACATATATATATATACAAACTAACAATAATTGTAACCGTAAAGCTATTAATAACTCTTATGTATGTTGAAAAAGGAAATAATAATGTGAACATAACTTCAAATCTAAATAAAAAATATAAATATTCAAAAAGGAACGAATAAAACAACATTAAAGAGAAAATGCGTGTTTTATTTTGAAATGCAAATAATAGCAATTACATTTTTTTTGTGTATTTCAATTAATCCACGCAAAATTACGATTATTTGACATCTGAATTCTTCGAAATCCTTTTTTTTTTTTTGTGTCTTCAGGAACGATAAGGATTTTTGATTTACTCTTTTTAGTGTCGAATCAAAGAATTTCGAACCTTCAGAAAATTTCGATCCGACAGAAAATTTTGCGCTAATTCATCTCTCGCAATTCATTGCAAATAATTCATCGCAGTAGTTTTCATTAGCAACTATTAAGCGTTCGAGCGTCTTTTACGTTGCTATTAATTGCTTACCGATGAACTTACGATTATTTTCTTTGCTTTGAATTGCGTTTTTATGAATAACATTGCGATGAATTGCATTGTGACTAATTGCTTAATTACAAAATATTATAAGATAGAAACAAATAAATATCTTTAATCTTTAAATAAATTAAAAGTCTGCCTTTTAAAAGGTATTTCTATACTTAACGGTTACTAAGAGGTGGTGTAATTAATTCGTAAAATATTATCGGATAAATGTGGCAATCCATTCAAATGAACGGCACTGATTTCCAACCACTTGAAAAACGAAGATCTTATCAATCTGTGGCCAGACTGTCTGATTTGGATTTTTTATTAACAAGTTCAATAGCCGAATATTGGTAATATTTTATTTTGAAATTATTGACAAAGATGGTGTGAGTTATATATATCAGGGTTCAGAATATATCCCTCAATAGAAGAGAACAATTTAAATCACTACCATAAAAACCATCCAACCAACAATTTTCCATCTGCGTAGAAAAAAAAATATCGCTCAAGTGCAAAATAATATCGATCTTCTGTGATTAATATCACTTGGGTAGAAAATAATTGTTATCTGCAAACATTTCGATAACTGAAGATGAAAAAACTTTGTTTCTTCGGAAGTAGCGATCGCAGAGGATGAAAAAACTTTGGCTTTCGGAAAAAAAAAAACGAATGCTCCGATCAAAAAAGGCTGCGTTTTGTTGCAATTGCTAGAGGATGACTTGGGACGGATTTTTGACGTGGACTGAACAGCTATACAAAAACCAAAATTTTTGGAACTATCATATTTCTCTTCATCTCTTTCGATGCCTGCTTTAAAATTATTTTCATCTTCAGCGATCGGATTGTTTGCATCCGCAGCGAATGTTATTTTCCGAAAGCCGAAGTTTTTTCATACTCTGCGATCGCTACTTGCGAAAATACGAAGTTTTTTCATCTTCAGATATCGAAATTATTTTGTACTTGAGTGAAATTAATGGAGATGGAAAATTTTATCTTTCATGAGGGATACAAATTGAGCGATTTAAAAGAAAACGTTTTCCGAATCTCGGTATTTACACATAATTTTTTTTATTTTTATAACAATTTCAATGAATTCAAATGTGATCGCAAATTATATCAAGGGATTTCCTAGTCTAATACAGTCTTTATTTCTGTGGTTAGTTCAGAGTAAGTGATGAATTATTGATGTTGACAGGCTCTCAATTTTGACAGCTGTCAAAATTATTTGATATAATTAACACTGAAGTTAAGAAATTCTTTCAAAGATATCCAAAACGGGCAACTAGTTTCATTAACTAGTTCTTCGTCGATTCTGTCATTCATATCAGGTTCATGTTGATAATAAACGGAATACTTTTATATGTTCTGTCTGGTTCATGTCCGCACTGAATAACTTGAGGAAAACTTGCACAACAGCTATTTAAAATTCCACAAAATTGAATTCTGTTCAAGAGAATTTACAAAATAACTACAAATGTTGTCAGTGATTCAGTTTTATTGCTTTATTGCCACAATTTTTCTAACAAAAAAGTAAACGAAAGTAGCAAAAATCTAAAAATGGACTTATTTTACTTACTTTTCTAACAATGTGTACATTTTACACTCTTGCATTTTGATATTTAAACATGCTGCGAACACATGATCATTGAAAGATCTAAGTTTACTTGTGTTCCACACGAATCTCAGCGCAAAAGTGTGTTTAGCATCTTCTCTTTCGCTCCTCCACTACCTCAAATATAGTCTTTCCTTTTCTACTGTCAGTATGTAACAAGGAAAAATCTGTTATCACCAATTTTAACTACAGACAACAATAGGAGGAATAACAACAAGATGATTAATCAACTGTAATAAAACATAAAAGTGTAATAATAGGAATGTTTTATTGATAGCAAAAATCTAAGATTCTACACACGCATTCTAACGCTTATCTAGGGGAAACTATAGACTAAGTTTGTTCAGTGTCTCTTGTGGGACCTTGTGGGACTGACCCCACACAGACGTCATACACACTGCCAGCTTTACTGCAAGTCCACCACACGGAGGTCTCCCCAAGCAGCACTGCTTTCCCCTCCGCATCCTGTGCACACATCCTGCGTGGGTTGCCTTAATTTTTGATGTTTCTGAAACTACGATTGTGGATCTGGCAACGCACACTCGCGGGCACTTTCTGCGAACGGTCGAACTCGCAGGTGCGATTGTATTTCAGCATCTTGCCACCCAGTCCGGCTGAGGTGCGCCAGTAGACGGTCTGCATGGCGTTGCGACCCGCAATGTAGCGCGTGGTGGCGCCGACCAGGGTGTTGATATTGCTCGGGGCACCCATTTCCAGTAGTTCAACTGGCCTGGCTGGAACCTTCTTTGAAGTTTCGAATTAATTCAGTTGCTTAGCCTCTGAATTTAATGGTATGATGATCACCTGTGATCGATCGATCGATCGCCGAGTACGAGTCCTGATGGCAGACTGAGTTCGAAATTCACTTAACTTTTGGCGAATTTGCTTTCTGCTTTACTTCATTGCTTGCGACGCGATACTGTTCGGTTCGAGTCTGATTTGAAATGTTCACAGCGTGTCCGTTTTATACAAAAAACACATGCAAACAGCTGGGCTGGCTGACGGCTTGACTATCTGACGGCCTGTCGCGTGTACGTATTTCTGTTGCGAATGGCTGATAAAAACATAAACAAAAAAAAAACCAAAACAAACCGAAGAGTTCTTATCAGATTTGAGTTGTTGAAATTTGCTCGCTGTTTACAAACGCCAACTATTCGTACTTACTAAACGGTGGACACGTAATTGTTTAATTTGTTGTTGTTTTTGAGTTTTAGTTGGACTCTAGTTGTGTATTTTTTTATTACTGTAATTTAATGGCTTTAAACGATGATTAAATTAATAAAATACGCAATAACAGAAAAGTGTGAATTCCATGATTTCTTTTTCTTGTGAATGCAAATGCCGTTATGAAATTATAACGGAAAAAATAACGGAAACTTTAGTGATCTTCAGTTCATATATGAAATATTTTCTTTACTTTATGATTTCATCTGAATATGTTTTTCTAATATGACTTCTAATGTCAAGAAGATTTTTTTATTTTTAATCTCTATTTATTTCTTCAAGAACTGAAATGAACTGAATAAAATGTCTCTTATAAGATAATATTCACGCAATATAGGCGTGATACATGTTTATAAGTTTAATAAATAATATTTTGTTTTCAATTTCAAGAAAAAAAAAATAAAAAATAAGAAGGCATTAAAAATATATTCTAAGGACGACATTTTAATACTTGTCAACTCAAAACTTTATCTCAAATCACACGTGAGAAACTTAATTTCTACTTAAATTTGGTTTAAAATACGGGATTTAAAGAACTATTCGAAAATTAGTTAAGCATTTTTTGTCCATTCAACATCAGATGGTGTTCGCAAAATGTAAAATCCAGAAGTTATCATTTTTCCACCATGAAAATATACTTCAAAAGCAGTGTTTTATTATCAGTTCTTGGAATTTTTTAAAACCTCTTACCAAGTACAATGACATTTAGGTTAATAAATGTTTCGTTAGAAATACAGAACATTTAAAAAATCCCATCCTGTTTGTATTATGCTGGAAGAATAATATATTTATGATACATGTTAATTCGAGGTGGGAGAAATTGTTAATCAGTTGGAAACTAACGTAAATCGATTTTCCGTCTCAATGTCTCGCAAATATCGATCAACGATAAAAGTTGATCAACTTCATATTTCGTAAGAATGTCAAGTTCAAGAGTGCACTCAGAAGGTTAAGTGGAATGTTATCAGCCAAACGCTGAAAGTCTAGCGATATTATTGCGATTCTATAAGATCCATATATATATGTATGTATGTATACATTTACAGCAATTTATTGCCGACAGATATTTATGTGATGCGTATGTTCCTGATAAGTGCTATTAAACGCTTATAAATTATAACACTTACTCGTAAGTTCTATTTGACACTTACGATTGTTGCGATTCGGAATGACCATTTAAAGCGTTATTTGGATTGGCACTTTCGAGAGTTATCGCTTGCTTTAAAAATTTCCTTAATTTTTGTAAAAAAGAAATTTCAAGTAATGTAATCAATGTAAGACTAAAAATGTCTCTCTCCCGACAATCGTCGAAATTAAAGTACTTTTTCCCCACTAAGTTAATTTATTTTATCAACAATGCCTACAAACCCTTACAAAACGCTTACTATATTAATAACACTTCCGCATTGTATTTAGAAAAGCGATTTTAATTAAATTAGTACTGACATTAGAGAGCATGAAGGGAAACTCTATGCAAATAATTTAATTAATTATCAACCGCCCACGCACACACGCACAACTTCTTGCTTAGAAGTCGAATATGTGCCAGTTGAGCGTAATAATTGCATTTAATTGAATAATTAAAATGCTCGATAATTGGCTTTAGTTAGTTAGACTCTTTTGTCTCGAATTGGTGTGCATGAATGCCATGCGTGAACATATTTCATGCCTTACGTACTGAAACTTTTACAAACTAAACTTTGGTCAGAAGTCAGAAGAGACAAGTAATTGTGTAGAATTAAATTAATATGACTTTAATGACATGGATATGTAAGAATTGAGTATCTTCCACATCAAGATTCAAAACTTCCAGATAGGAATTCCATCAGCATCGTGAGGCAGCCACATAAAATATGCTCAGCATAATTAGAAGTCCTGAAATCTGTAAACTGCTTGCAGTTGAGGCGCAAACTTTATGAATGGTTTGGGTGGAGAGTCCTCGCCGCGATAGCAGATTCCGAATGCTACGCAATTCCTAGAAGTGTTCGGAATACTCATACAATTAATTTATGAATAAAACATCTTTACGTTTGTTTATTGAACTCACCTCCGAGCTTAATCCCTGCTCCTGACGACTCAGCACGACGGTGTAAATGGAACTCTTCTCGTCGCTGCCGCAGAACGTCAGTACCAGGTGATCGTGTACTGCCTTCACCACTTGGACGCTGCCGTGGAACTGCGTATATTTGTTGGTTGCCGCCAATGAGCCTCGTTGGTCGTCGACGTTGGTCCACAAGCCAGGACTGAATTCGGTGTAGTTGAAGGTGTATTCTAAGTTATCGTCTTTCTCACCCCAGATCAAGCGTAAGTATTTCGGTGTCCACAGTGGGGTTGTTTGTGGTGGTTGTTGCTCATATTGCTGTTTATGTTGTTGTTGCTGTTGTTGTTGTTGTTGTTGTTGTTGCTGCTGCTGCTGTGGTTGTTGTTGCTGATATATTCCTGTAGAGCGACTGTAACTGTTGTAATTATAACTGCGCGTGCTGATTTGCATCTGAAAGAAAAAACAGAAAAAGAAAAACATGAAATAACAAAATAAAAATTATCAATTAAATTCATTTAAATCTTCATGTAAATAAATCTCGAGTTTGTCAAAACGTAATAAGAAATAATGACCGCGAAAAGCGAATTTAATTTCGTACAGCATCGCAAGCATTTCACAGCATGTATAGATTAGCCAACTTTTGCAATTTAATTTTTCTTCATCTTTAAAATTTAAAAAAAAGAAGGAATTTAAAAAGCATGATTAATAATTATGATTGCTGCCGTATTTCTCGGTACCGCGACTTACCTGTTGTGTGACATCGGATATCTGGATAACAACACAGCTGTTGATGTGAAATATACCCGGTATATCTGTTGTATGTTTGATTATTTCGCTACCATACCACGTCCCCATTATCTGTAAATAAAGTTAAATTAACCGATTTCCATATATAATCGGTTGCGAGGAAAGTTTTCATATCACAGATTCTTTATAGCGTTATATTATGATGATCAAGCTAAGGGAACTTCGAAAGCTGTGGTAATGATTTTCTAAATTTGAATTTTGTAATCGAAAATAGTCAGGGAAATCGAAATAGTCAGCAATAAAAACTATAGCTTAACCATTTAAACTGCCCTATATACAAGTATTATAATCATTTGATCTTTAAAACTAACTAAACCTGTTTTAGAGGGGATTTCCTATAATTTCAGACTTATTGCAGTCTATTTGAACTACACCATCTCATACTATACTGTGCTAAAACTAGCATAAAACACTTGTTTGCTATCTAGTAAACATTTCAATTTCTAAGTGTGCAAGTAAAGAGGATTTCGAAATGGTAACTTTCAGAAGATCTGCTATACTGAAGCTCACAAAAAAGACATTTGTTTTCACATATATGAGCGTATTCGGAACCACACAAATAAAGTGTAATAAATACAAAAAGTATATTTAAAAATAAAAACCATTATAATATATGTATGGAAACTTAAAGTTTTATCACCAATCAAGAATAACAGTGCAGATTAATTGAATTAAATCGCCTCCATAAATCAGCAGATAAGTGTTTTGTGCGCTTATCTTACATCAGGGAATTATCAGAGAATAACACGTATTTGCATTGCAATCTTCAGACGTTCTATAAATGTTCAACACGCTTCAGATATGTAAATCCTGGCATTGTAGTATTTTCCTCTGTGCTTAAATTAATGATGCTCTTATTTTTGATTGAATTTACGAACTCAAAATCGCATTACGCACTTGTTCGATATCCACGGAGTGTTGCGGTCTGATATCCATGCAAAGAGTCGAGTAGTGATTACGATTTTCATCCGCAGGCTCCTCATTGTCAGCGGTATTCCTGGCAGTGTAGGCGAAGGTGTCACTTTTACCGAACGGTACACAAGACAAAACAATAATGGTGACGAGAATATTCCACAAAATCTTCATATTTTTCAGTCAGAAAACAAACACAGAACAGAATACAGTAACAAATAAAGTATCTCAATTAATCGCGCGCAGTCTCTGAGTGATTATTTTCAATATAATGTAGTAAATAATTTAAACGACCGTTAAGCAAAAGCGACCATTTAGCAAATGCGACGACCGCGCGATGCGAGATCCCACAGCTAAATAAAGCGTCCAAACGCATTGAAGTTCTAGAGACGAGATGATGTGATATCGGTCGACCGATGATGACGATGACGGTGATGATGATGATGATGATGATGACTGGGATGCAATTTAAATGGTGAACAAGTAGCAAAACGAAAGGGAAACCAACTCACGATTTGTTATTGCTTTTGATTTTTTTACTACCGCTAGACCGCCGCTCGGAATCACGTACGTGCGTACAAAGTATAACCGTCTACAATTAATTTAATAGATTTCTATGCATAAAACAGTGAAACCATAAATACATAGAGACCAATAAGGCCGTCTGTACTTACTACGAGTAGCAGACATCTAACACGCGTAGTTTCCCCAATTAAAAGAATAAGTAGTTTTTATTTCGAGCTTCTGTTCGTTCTGTCACACGCCGAAACCCCCATGTTGGACACTCAATTGAGTGAGTCATAAGTAATCGACGAAAGAAAAAGAACGCTGGTGGTTTTTATTAAATATTAGCATTTGAAGTTCGCTAACTAATTTCTTTATAGGGTGAGAGGTCGATTGTTTAATGACAGTTTGACCTTATTACTATATAATGAAATATCTTTAAGCAGAAATAAAAGGACCGAAACATCGCCACCGAACTCTTGTCTGATTTATTCTTTTAAATTAAGGGTTTTTGTAGGCCTGAGGGTTTTCCTTTTTAAGAACAAAATAGTCTAATATCCTCTCAGAGGAAAGATATGTCTTCACCCCATTGAACATCTTTTATTTTCTCTCCATTTTCCCCCCTTTCCTTTCCTTTCTTCTACTTTTCTTTCCTCTCTAATCCTTTCTTTCGTTTCCTTTCCTTTCCCCTTCCTTTCCCTTCCATTTCAATCCCTTTTCTTCCTTTCATTTTCTTCCTTCTCCTTTCCTTTCATTTATAATTTAAATTTAGTTTGCATTTTATTTCTCTCCTTGACTTTGCTTCCCATTATTAGTTTGAAAATTTGACCACATAACGCAGTACTTCGTTCCACTGTTCGTTGATGTTGTCAATTAACGAACGCACATTTTCTTGAACTCAGTTCAATTAAAATGTGGGAGTCGGTCAAACATCGTTCAAAAAACACTGAAAAAATTTATTTGCTAAAGATGTTCATTGACGATGACCGTCATATGTTTGCGTCGTACATGAAAGTGCTGAAATATTTTATGTAGAGGTCCTAGAATAAAGTTTGGTCCATAATATCATGTCATCGTCCAGCATATCATCCTCATTTTATCAACAATCATTGTTGTCCCAAATTCAATGACTTAAAAGGTTAAACGTATTGAAATGAAATGTTCAACTTTTCTTATGTCATGATGACTGAGTACTTCTATTAATCTTTTATTAATTACTGAAAAGATTGAGTTACAGTTCCGTACTCGATAGTAATGGTCTCTCTCAATATCGTCTCGTTTATATCTCAACTGTCTAAAGAAAAATACTGGTTCGAAATGTCTCAATAATCGCTTCAAATGTGAAAAGGGAAATTTTGCTGTTTTCGATCCCCATTATTGTGTCCCTTGAAAATAACCCTTTAGACTGAAAAACGGTTTCGATTATCGTCTCGACTCTATATACAAAGATCGTCTCTACGTATGTAATGACGTCAGATGATCTCTTCGAATCGAAAGGAAAAAACGATGCCTATTGGATACCATCGCGTACCAGCTGCCTCGACCTCAACCTCAATTATCATCCCGAGTTTTAGACGAGAAAGGCTGGAACCATCTCAACCGAAGAAATTATCTCCGATTCCGCTTTGATAGCGATTATATCACGCATATGAGACGAGACTTCCCTACAAACTTGGTTCGTGTTTTAAAATAAGCGCCACTAATCAAGAATATTTATTTTCTGCTGCGTTCTCATTTATTGACTTAGCTTTTTCTAAATGGCACCAATTTTATTTTATTTATTTTAATGCACTAAATCGACTTAGTGATTAAAATCATCTCTCTTCCTTAGCATACAGTATTCAATTTTTGGTATAGTGTGCCTAATTGGCAGTTTGCTGCATTGAAAAGTTGATTTTCTCATAAATCCAATCAATGTACTTCTCCACACGCACGTACACGCCAGGCTTGTTAGCGTAACCGCACTGTTGACCCCAAGATATGATGCCGTGAAGGGTCTCCCCATCTAAGTTAGGAAAAACATAAAGCGATATACTTTGGTAACCCATTCTAGTCACTAGCTAAAAATTATCCAACCTGCATCAGAGCAAACCAATGGGCCTCCCGAGTCGCCGTCGCAGGCATCAACACTTTCATCCATGGAGCCGGCGCAGAACATACCCTCGGTTAAGGAGTTGCCATAAACGTGAGCCTGCTTGCAAGTCTCGTCCGATAGAATTGGCAGTTGTGCCGCTCGCAAAATATTTGAAGGAGCTGTAGAAAGCAGGCAATAATGATCGAGTAATTAAAGAGCGATTTGCGAACTCACTGGAGATCCCTGACTTTATTGAACCCCAACCCGATATTGTGCACAGACGATTCACCTGCAGTGGCGCGCCCTTTTCGGGCAGACATACCGGTTGTATATAGTCACTGAATCGAACCGGATTCTTCAGCACGATCAGAGCGATGTCGTTATTCATGTGTGTTTTGTCGCGGAACTTTTCGTGGATGTACCAGTTCTCGATAAACGAGTCGGTCTCCGAGGACTCCGCTATATTGGCGTAGTGATCACCCATTCGTATAAAGTACGCCCCCTTCGGATAACCGACCAGGCAGTGAGCGGCTGTGAGCAAGTGCCTCTTCGAAATTAGCACAGCGCCGCACCAGTGACTCGATATACCACCACGCCCTTTGGTGCGTATAGTAGCCTGCCAAGGATGATGACCCCGTTTCGCCATGGAGCCATTTACAACGCGTTCCTCAGGATGCTCGTACTCATCAAGTAGATTAGCCTTGAAGTGGCCACAACGTTTGTGGTTGAGGTTACGATTCACATACTTGCTCGAGCGTTGCCACTGACCCGAGTACAAGCCAATGTCCTCGAACGTAGCGAAACTGTCCTGCAGACTACGTTGCTTGTCACCACTTGCGTAGCTGCCTTTAACTGCTGACATTAAACCTGATTGTCTGGGTGCGGGGCCGGCGGTACAACGGACGCCTACATCTTCAGTGTGATTGCAATTATGTTCTCCCCAGGTCCAGTGGTTGCACTTGTTGATGGAGCTTTCGTTACCCAAGCAAGATACTTGATCAAGCCAAATCGGCCCACTTCCAGGACCAAATTTATTCTTCTCAATTTTCTAAAGATTTTATAGAATTCTTATGTTCACCATGAACTTGATGTAAGCTCGAATACTTACCGGCTTGCCATAGAATCCTAAGGAGTTACAGAGAACCTGTGCCTCGTTTAATCCAAAGTCATCATCGCAAACGGTGCCCCACTCGCCACGGTACATCACTTCTGCACGTCCCTCATTGGCACTACGACCACCTTCCAAACGGTACTCTATGGGAGACTAAGAATTTCCAACATTTAATGAGTTTGTATTGACCAGTACCTCCTTCACTTACGTTGCACACACGTTCACTCTCGTCGGAACGATCGGCACAGTCAGGCGTGTTATCACAAACAAAGGCAGGCGGAATACATTCTTTAGACTCGCTGCATAACCAGTAATTGTTGGGACACTTTAACAGAGGCACTTTGCAGACCACTCCCAAAACTTCATCGGGCCCGCAGTTGTTGATACCCCAACCTTTAAAGTTACATTCCCGTAGTGAGGTTTCATGGCCGCTGCAATCAACCTCATCCATGATGAAAGAAAAGTTTGTTTCTGCGGGAGGGTAAAACGAATTGCCCCGTACTTCACTGGCCCCCAAGTTGAAACCAAGTTCTTTACAGACAACATCCGCATCAAGCAAACCAAACTTATCGTCACAAACGTATCCCCACTTGCCAAAAACTATTCGAAAAAAGTAATGGATTATTAGAAAAAAATAAGGATTGTTTAATCTTATAGCTCGTTGGGTATACTCACTTTTTACTTCAACACGTCCGCTATTGGCGTTCTCACCACCCGCCAGACGTACTTCGTAACCAAGATGATCACACTGAACCTCATCTTTGCGATTGCCACAGTTATTGACTCCATCACAGACCTGGAACACAAACAAGGAACTTTGGTATAAATTCTATTTCGGACTTAGGAGAAATTATAGAAACAAACCTCAAAGTCTTTTACACAATTATCGTTGCCACAATTGAATTGACAATCCTGGTTCACAGCAACTAGCCGCGTATTAATTCCTGAATGAACCCCACTAAGTTGTGTTGATTCTCTAACATTTCCTCCAACAACGTTTCTCGTCGTCACGGTTTCGAAAGGATTGGGTATGTTGGGATGTCGGGAATGAAAATCTCTACTATGCTGATCCTGATGATGGTGATAATGACGATGATGATGATTTTGGTATACGGAATCTGAGCTTGAACGTTCATCAGGTGTCAAGGGATGAGGCATATGTGTGTGATTCTGATGGAACCCCTCTTGGTGCAATGTGATCTTTCTTTCCGACTCCTGAAAACTCCGTTGCGTGAGATCCCGCGAATTCGGTTGGAAAGATGGATGAGACTCTGATAGATTCGTTTTGGTGGCATTCACCACGCTTGCCCCAGCGTTTAAAGTTGGCTGTTCATCTGTAAATATAAATTCGACATCGTCTTCATGCTCACTTATATGAGTGCGTGGTCGAATAGTAGTGTGACTTGCAGTAGTGCTGAGATCGAAATGGCTAGGGGTTGTAGTCGTTTTAGCCAAATTCATTATGTGGGATTCAGCGTGGGCAACAGTTTGATCAGAGACGTTTTCGTTACGATTTATATATGGACGCAAAAGCAGGCGGAGAGCATCACTTATGGGCAGATTTTGCATATCAGGGTCAGATGCTCCGCCATCTTTGTTGAGTTCATCGGCCGAGTTCGAGGAACGATAATATTGGCGGTTGTAAATAGGCGAGGGAGGACTAAGTATATTTGTTGCAGATGTGGTTTTGATGCCAGACACTGACTCCGACTCGGAATGAAGAACTTTTCTTCCAACGTTAGACCAGGAAGCATTACGAGAATGTGCGACACCGGCGTAGGGAGGACTATAATGTGGGTCACCTAAATACGTTATGGAAGAATCATTCCGGATCGCTGGATAAATGCGATATACCCGTGCTTCTGTCTCCTCCTGTTCGGATTGACTTTGATGAGGTCTTACGGGAGCCGTGGGCTCTAGAGGCGATTTTAAATACATGTCAGGAGTTGATAATGGGGTCGCAGGTGTGGGAATCGGTGGTTGAAGACCACCATACAAATTGGATTCATTAATTTGTTGGGTGACGTTAATGTTATTTGAATGCAAATTGGGTTGTAACGGTGTAGGGAGAGGAGGCTGTAGACCACCATAGAGATTCGAAGCATCTGGATGATATGATGCACTGAGGAATTCATCCAGCTTTACGTTTGTGTTACTGAAGGTATTGAGTTCGGTTTGTGGAAATTGACTAGAGTGTTCTGAGTGAAGATTTATTAGATCTTTGGAATCCGTATGAGGTGAGTTATTCTGATCTTGCGAAGTGAACTGAGGTGAGATTGGAGGATATGGTGGTAAGAGATTCTGGTTGGGAGTGAGTAAGGATGTAGAGATATTCGGTGTGTGAGCGACGATTGGAGTCCAGGCATTTGTTGAGCTTTGGAAACCTCGACTGTGATCCTGTCTAGTGTTTGAAATTTTGGGTTTTACGGGATTGAGATCACCTCCGTATATGTTATCAAAAATTTCGTCTGAGTTCTCTTGAGAGCCAACTGGTTGCGCGTATTGAATACTTGTAATAACAGTTGGTGTAGAGGGCGTAGCTGTGGTAGATGTGGTTGCGATTGGTGAGAATGGCGCCAGTGGTGTAGAATATTGACGAAAAGTTTGCGGATAATTAGGATTTGATACGAAAGAGCCTTCAGCGTGTGGACTATTGTGATCTCGAGTTTGTGGATGGGTTGAAGGTTCAGATGGGCTAGTATTTGATGCGAAGTTATCATCCCATTTAGTGTTCACGGGATGTTGAGCACTGTTTACGCTTTCAGGATATAGGAGAGATTGTGAATTTGTTCGTGCAGGTGATACATTCGGACGTGACATGTGCATACTTGTCCAGCGGTTGTTATAATCCTGTGGGTGAGTATAATTCGTAGAAGACGAAGAGCTGATATTTTTCTGTGTGTGATAATTATGGTGATGTTGATTTGTGGGTATTGTTTGCAACGTTGGAGGTGTGTGATGATTATAAGCGGGATGCTTAGCTGGAGCACCATGCCATTGATATGTATGAGAATCAGTAGACTCAAATTGTTTAGATACGCGATGGCTTAAATCTGGAATGAAAAAAAAGAACTGGTCAGTTTTGTCCTTTTTGGGGCGAACACACTAAAGTAGCAAAAGATTTCCATACATTCAGTTCGATCAGAACAATCAACATTCATCTCAAAATCACAAACTTCCATGGCTTTGTTCCAAGCTGTACCAGGACCGCAGTCTTCTATATGTGTTACACCATTTGCGCAGTTTAGAAATTTCCGACAATCATAAGGATGTGGTTGTACACCCGAAACATTTTCGGGGCATTTAACTGTTGAGCTGTTATCGACGCCTGTTTAAGCAGAGTTTTAAAAACGTTTAGTCTTAATGAACTTGGAGTGTGTGGTAGTGAGTCTTCTCTATATATTCACCATTAATTGGGACACGTTTAGACTGTCGACTGCTGCAGTCTACTTTATCCTCGAAGTCACATACTTGCAATTGAGCATTCCAAGCTGTACCCGGACCACATTCCTGTATATGAGTTACACCATTTGCACAATTCAAGAATTTCATACAATCGAACGGATGTGGCAGAAGACCATTATAATAAGAGGGACACTCAACAAGTGCGTCTTGGTTATGTGGGGGAGGTGCTAAAAAATAGTGTCACTTTAGAAACGCGACAATAGTTTCGAAAGAGAAATATCTAGCAATGACATCAAAATTCGAAGTATCGTGTGGTGTCTGGATTTTCTTTAATACTATATGAAAATTGACCGGGACTACCGCGATATATTCTTCAATCTTGTTCTGAAGTTGTAAAACTCTTCAACTCACGATTATAGATTCCATGACTCTGCCACTCCTGTCTGCTTTCCTTTTGGATATAGTCTCCGACACGATCGCTGCCAGCGACTTGATCGTGTGCAATGCATTGTTTCCTCGATAAACTGAAGACCTTCCCAATTGGGCAGGTGTATACTACCACTCGACCTGCACTACACTGCAGATACTTGCTGCAATCGAAAGGGTGCAGATGAAAGCCTATAGCTCCGGGAGAACATGAAATTTTATCTGAGCTCGTAGCAGTTTGAGCTAAGGAGAAAAAATATGCGGTTCACGAATATAATTTAAAATATTCCTTCCATCAATCCACACGAAAACACTCACAGAAGTCGGTTCCCTGCGCCTCTTCCATAAGTTCATGACCGTATTCATGCACAAATGACACACGATCACTTGGTGGCACGATCTCTTTAAGCTCACATAATCTCTTCGATAAGCTAAAAACACTGCCGGCAATGCAGTTCTGTATAATGGTGCGGCCATCGCGACAATTTAAGTATTTCGTGCAATCGAAAGGATGTGGATAGAGCCCGTTGACGCCGGGGACACAGCTTACAACTTCGCCTGAGTAATGGGATTGCGTTCTCCGCTGACTTTCCCCTGGAGAGATACGGTCTAAGTTAGTTTTGGCCGATATTGTAGTTTCACTACCACCTCTTATCTCACCTTGACTGAATTCCTGCGACCCCACTGCGTGTTGTACGGACAAAGTTGATGAGTAATCAACATGATCAAATGTTTTCACCTGATCCGTAGGTATACACTGATGTCGAATTATACTAAAAACTGTATCGACCGGGCAATATTCCACGGATCTTCTGCCATTCGAACATCTCAAATATGCTGTATAATCAAACGGATGAAAGGCAATACCATCGAATTCTGGAGGACACTCCAACGCATTAGAAACAGGAGCACCTAATGTATTAGGGTACGGTTTACTTTAGATCCTCTGGTGTAAGGAAACCCATATTAAGTGTCGATCACTTACGAAAATCAATTGTCTGGAATGTTTGATGGACGTCATTCCCTACATAGGCTACCCTTTCGCTGGCATCAACGCGTTCCTTAAGGTCACAGCGTTTTAAGGACAAACTGAAAAAATTGCCTGCAGGACAAACTTCTACCATGAGTTCTCCATTTTGACACCGCAGATACTTCCTGCAGTCGAAGGGATACGGATAGAGACCTGAACCGCTAGCTGGACATTTGACAACTATCGTTGTGCTGTGGGGAGGAACCACTTGTGTCCGAGATTGCCAAGCTTTGAATTGAGCTTCCCAATCCTGCCTTCTTCCCACTCTGGCTGTAGGCGGCACTTGTTGCTCTGGTAAGCAACCTCGTTCTACATGACTGTAGACCATGCCCGGTGCGCAACTCAACAGCGTCATTTGCTGATCATGCGAGCATTGTAGATACTTGGAGCAATCGTAAGGATACAAAAATGTTCCCACCATACCGGGAGGACAGGTGACCACACTTTGAGCTGTGTAGAGATGAAGACTTCTTTTTTTGGATTTCACAGTGTTTCAACTTTAAAGTGCTTACCGTATTGATAGTATTTATCGGTAATCGCATGGCTGACATGGTCGTACTCATCAATTTTATTTGCAGACTCACAATACCGCATTGATATGCTGAACATTTCGCCGGGTACACAGTTTTGTATGGCTGTATCACCGTCTTTGCAATTCATAAATTTTCCATGATCGAATGGATATGGGAAGTATGCAGTAACGCCAGCTGGACAAAATATGTTCTCACTGCTTTTGTAATTACCGTCAAAACCGTTGGAGTTGGTGTCTATTATCGAAATATCTTTTATTATCATTAAATCAACTGAACATTGGCTGTTGTAATACCGTACACTAGTATAAAATCAAGTTGGTAACCATGTTTACTTTCTTACTTATAGGTTTTCCGATTCAGTATAGCTTTGTATGAACATAGGGAAATAGTCGGGATATATGCATATATAGGGCAAAAAGGACGGTAATAGGCAAAGGGAAATGGAAGTACATGAGGATGTGTATGGACAAATCTCAGTGATGATCTTAGATCTTAAGAAGTGTCTTATTGTATAGATAGAAATAACGAATGCCGATATAGAAATTTATATGTGAATAAGAGAATCTCTTACTCTATGTAGATGTGGGATGCACATAAACTATATAATAGAGGTAACTGACTGCCTCGTGGGATACCCACATTAAAAGATGTGACTAAAAGTGTGAATTATTTTCATGCAAACTGCGTATCTTTAAGGGACATACTCTGGCTTGCACCAAATGTAGAATTTTTTTCTTTATAAACGCGTCTAAAACTCTTTGCATGACTTACAACCACCATACGTTGCTTCGATTCCGTGTCCACTTATGTCAGCCGCGGATCCATCGCACCCACTACAGTCAGTTACATTAACAGTTTCACTGCCACCTCTATTCTCACCTTGAATGAATTCCTGCGACCCCACTGCGTGTTGTACGGACGATGTTGATGAGCAATCAACACGATCATATGTCTTCACCTGATCCTTAGGTATACACCAATGTCGAATTACACTAAAAACTTCATCGACCGGGCAATATTCTATGGATCTTCCGCGTTTCGTACATCTCAAATATGCTGTACAATCAAAGGGATGAAGGACAGGACCGCGAAAGTCTGGAGGACACTCCACCTCATTAGAAACAGGAGCAGCTAAATGTATTAGGGTACGTTTTACTTTAGATCCTCTGGTGTAAGGAAAACCATATTAAGTGTCGATCACTTACGAAGATCGATTGTCTGGAATGTTTGCTGGTCGATTGAGACTGTAGTGTCTAGAAAGTCTACCCTATCGCTGCCATCAACGCGATCCTTAAGGTCACAGCGTTTTAAAGACAACCTGAAAACATTGCCTGCAGGACAAACTTCTATGATAAGTTTTCCATCTTGACACCGCAGATACATCCTGTAGTCGAAGGGATACGGATAGAGACCTGAAGCGCTGGCTGGACATTTGGCATCTATCGTTGTGCTGTGGGGAGGAACTTGTGTCCGAGATTGCCAAGCTTTGTATTGGCCTTCCCAATCCTGCCTTCTTCCCACTCTGGCTGTAGGCGGCACTTGTTGCTCCGGTAAGCAATCTCGTTCTACATGACTGTAGACCATGCCCGGTGCGCAACTCAATAGCGTCATTTGCTGATCATACGAGCATTGTAGATACTTGGAGCAATCGTAAGGATACAAAAATGTTCCCACCATACCGGGAGGACACGTGGCAAAACTTTGAGCTGTGTGGAGATGTAACGTCTTTTTTGGATATCACAGTGTTTCAACTTTAAAATGCTTACCGTATTGATAGTATTCATCGGTAATCGCATGGCTGACATGATCGTACTCATCAATTTTATTTGCAGACTCACAATATCCCTTTGATATGCTGACCATTCTGCCGGGTACACAGTTTTCTATTTCTGTATCACCGTATGTGCATTCTATAAATTTCCCATGATCGAAGGGATATGGGAAGTATGAAGTCACGCCCTCTGGACACGAAATGTTCTCACCGCTTTTGTAATTACCGTCAAAACCGTTGGAGTTGGTGTCAACTATCGAAATATCTTTTATTATCATTCAATCAAATGAACGTTTGCTGTTGTAATATTGTACGCTAGTTCAAAATCATGTTGGTAACCATGTTTACACTCTTATTTATCGGTTTTCCGATTCAGTATAGCGTTGTATTTACATAGGGAAATAGTCGGGATATAGGGGAAAATGGACGGTATTAGGCAAAGGGAAATGGAAGTACATGAGGATGTGTATGGACACATCTCAATGATGATCTTAGATCTTAAGATGTGTCTTATTGTATAGATAGAAATAACAAATGGCGATACAAAAATTTATATGTGAATAAGAGAATCTCTTACTATATGTAGATGTGGGATGCACATAAACTGACTGCCTCGTGGGACACCCACATTAAAAGATGTGATTAAAAGTGTGAGTTATTTCCATACAAACTGCGTATCTTTGAGGGACATTCTCTGGCTTGCACCACGTAATGAAAATGTAGTATTTTTTCTTTATAAACACGTCTAAAACTCTTTGAGTGACTTACCACCACCATAAGTTGCTTCGATTCCGTGTCCACTTATTTCAGCTCCAGATCCATCACGCCCACTACAGTCAACCTTATGCTTAAAATCGCACAGCATCAGCTGAACGCTGTATGCCGTGCCCGGTCCACAATCCAGCACATGCACATTCCCGTTCGCACAATTTAAGAATTTCGTGCAATCTGTGGGATGTGGATGTAAGCCCGTCACACCATTGGGACAGAGTACCGGAACGTGCTCGACATGGGCTTTAAGCAGACGGCCAGTCCGCTGACCGCGCGAGTCGAATTGCGACTCGCCAACCTGGTCCACAGTACGGCACACCACTTTATCGGGTCGATCGCATTCCAAAGTGTCAGGATTGAAAACTGTACCCGGTGCACACGATTGTATGTGGCCGCGCCCATTCCAACAGTTAAGGAAGCGCCGACAATCGTACGTATACGGCAGCTGACCTGTGAAGCCAACCGGGCAGCCCGTGTAGTATTTGGTAATGACATTTTCGACATCATTCCATTTGTTGCTGCTGGTACTCATCAACGACGATTTTAATAATGATGACGATAATCGTAATGACGATACAGGTGCATTGCGCTCATGATGATTGCGTTGATAAATTGGTCGTTCCTGTTGGTGAGGATTGATTGGTTGTTCTTGTTGCTGATGCTCTTGATAATGATGCGGTTGTTGATTATTGTGATGATATTGTTGTTGTTGCTGTAGCGGTTGCGGTTGCAATTTGTTTTGATTATGCATTCCCGGTGATAACCTTTCCGTTGCATCATCATTGATTGGGTCATAATTAGCGTTAAATTGGTATTGATTGGCCGTGAAGTGTTGCTGCTGGCGTTGTTGTTGTTGTTGTTGTAGCAAAGCCTGCGCAATTTGTGGATCACGTTGATAACTTTTTGTTTTGATGCCCGTGTAAGCAGGATCATGGATCTGGCGAAAATCGAGATTAAACGCGAAATCAATCGTATGAAATTAAGTAGCAATCATTGAATATAAAAGGGGGAGTTAAATTAAGAACAAGGAAATTAACTTTTTGAGGGAGATGTAATGGACAATTAAGTGTAAATGTAAAAATAAAATATGAATCAAAGAAATGAATTTAAAAAATCAAATATCTTTATCTCAAACAAATTAAAAAAAAATCTATATACATTTTTAAATACTCAAAATAACACTTTTAAAATACTCAAAATTATTAATCTACTTGACATTATAATTCAATATTTAAATATTGAATGTGAATTTGCTTCGTGGCATTTTAAACTTCTTCTCTTTTGACCTTTAAATTTGCAGCTCTAATTAAATCTTCTGCAATGCGAGACTCAAAGAATTAATTTCAATTGATAAGAACGACAAAACGAAACAAAGTGTTGTATCTGCCAGAAAAAGTGTTGTATCTGCCACGCATCTGTTAACATGTCGTCAACCGAAGTCACCAAAGTTCAATGGGTCCTCGATGTGCAGTCAATCGACACTTAATTTCTGCACAGCAATAAAGTGCAACACATCTCGCACGAGTTGCGCATGCAACGCAGACGTTGGTTGACGAGTTATCGAGTGTGCGTGTGTTTCGAACGCATTGCAGACCGATCAATTGGCTGCCTATTCTCTAACTGCATGTTTTTTATATAGCTGTCCCCGCCTATCCTGTCCTGTCCGCCAGTCTATTTATCTGTATGTTTGTGTTGAAATTGTAGACAATGGAAAATGTATTTTTATTAGCATAAAAGAGTCGAAAACAAACAAAAAAAGGATGGCAACCGCCTTTGAATGAATCATTTTGATTTTTATCGAGGAGTGATAAAAAAAAAGATACAAATTAATTGCCGAGGCCAAGCAAAAGAACAGCAAATGTTTCTACTAACGCAATGCACGGCACCAACTAAAAATGTCAACAAGCAAATGTTGAGCCTCGATAACATTTTCGCTCTTTAATCCTGAATTTCCGGGAGCAGAAAACTCGCAGCAGCAGCAGCAGCGATAGCGAGGTATCGCATGTAACTCACGGATACACTTAGTTACACTGCACGATCTGCTAGCAATACCGTTAATTACAAAATAAGTGTCAACGCGCTTCTAACAAAATTTGTTGTGGACGTTTTTGTGATGACGTTTTATCCTTGTTATTTTTTTCCAAACTCAATAAACACTGCAATTAATAGCATTCACAACGTTCTCCAAAAATATTCAGGAATAACTTTTTTCTAATTTTTTCTTTTAACATTTGATTTCGTTTCCTTTTCTCGAAAAAAGTAAAAATTATATTTTTTTCAAATTACGAATTTTTACTGCGTTGTTATCACGCCGAACAACGTTTGCGTTTTAAAGCGAGATACAGTGAATTTATATTAATTAAGCGCCTCACAGAAGACGGCATCGTTTTTAGAATCCACTACACTATAAGCTCGCACGCATACACACACGCGTAAGTGGAGCAGCGGCAATCTTGTGTCACCCAACGGTCGATTTCTCGAAAACTGAACTACTGCTCGGGGGCGCGAAAAATTGGGCTGCCGCATCTCTCGCTGGCGGTGAAGATGGTGTGTCTGTGTCTGCGTTATCTCAGAGGCCAATCTGTAGACCTCTCAGTTGAATTCTTATCAAATTTTTGTTTTTCTTAAAAAAAAACTGGGAATTCCAACTTGATTCATATTTACTTTTAAATAATTTTTGTTACTTCAAACAAAGTTGACTTCCTGTTACTGCGTTAGATTCGTTGTTTTTTTATTGTAAATATTTTCCGATTTATCTAAACTAAGCTTAACGCTTAAAATAAACGTGAAGAAGACTCTCTTCTTCGTTACTATGAAGTTATTACTTCCTCTTATTTACAGAAAGAAGTAAACTTTTATTTCAATATTTAGTAAGCGAGGAACATTTATATTTTGAAGCGTTCTTAATGTTATGCATTCCGCAAATATATAAAGTTTACGGAAGAAATGTTTACTTCTTTATCGTTTTTATTTACTATTTCCAGCCAGAGCAGCTAATATTTTACCTTAAAAAGAAACTGAAACAAGTGGGGAAAATAAGAATACTGGATAAAATAAAAGGAATAAATTTATCCTCGTATATTTTTCTTAATTTCAACTTTTTCCACTTTTATCACAAGAATTGCGTGAATCAGTAAGAATTTCTGATTTGGCAACAACAGTAGCAGTTGGCGTTTTAGCTTCCAGTTGTCCAGTACGTATTTTAATTTTAGCCCATA
The DNA here is from genome assembly GCA_922984085.1 of Sicus ferrugineus. Taxonomy (NCBI): domain Eukaryota; kingdom Metazoa; phylum Arthropoda; class Insecta; order Diptera; family Conopidae; genus Sicus; species Sicus ferrugineus. The sequence goes on along the minus strand of OV277350.1, from coordinate 32,094,006 downwards.
GATGTTCATAAGGGTTTTCTAACTCGCTGTTAGTTTTCGGAATGCCAACAGCTCGGCGAAACTTTGGCGAAATCAGCAACAAGTTTTGAGCCAAACCATATGAACTGGAAGAAACCCAGTACACACAAAGAGCCTTAAAGAGGAAATACATGAAGTGAATAGTTAGAACATTGTGAGTTAAACGCATTTAACAAGCATTACCGATGGTACAGACCACGCTACAGGGACCATAGCTACGCTGAGAACACGAAAGGCATTGGTGGCAATAGTTTGCAAGCGCGTCGGTGGACGAGTTCGTAGCATGGACTGAAGCTGCAAGTGTAGATCCGTCTGCATTAAATAAGGATAACATAAAAGTAAATTTCATCTCTCACCTCAATGATTCCCAGATTGAGCAAACCCAACCCCACTGGCAGTATGTAAGAACTGTCGACCTCTGTCAGATTCGGAATCCAGCCGAAACCTCCGACCGTTAGCTCAGTGAAAGCGAGCTGCGCTTCAAATGCACTTGGATCGGGAAGCATGTGAACAAGGTTGCGCAAAGCCACTGACTGGCAAATCCACAGCGGTATCTGTCCCCAGAGTACAATCAGAGTTTTGGCGGGATGACAATTTTCACGAATGATTAAGTTGTTCCACTGCTTTTTGAGCTGCAAAAGTAATAAAAGAAATTATTAAATATGCTCACCCCTGCCTACTCCACCCTACTTACTAACCGAGTGATTGTAAATCGAACGCGTTTGCTTCTCGCTCCACTTGAACTTCTTCATCGCCATGGTTGCTTCACGCTTCAATTCTTCTACCAACGCCGGCATCTCCAGCATAATCTGTTCGATTCGGGCTGCAATTTTGTGCTGATAGATAGCCAATGGTAGTGTGATGAGAGTGCGGAAGGCTACGGTGGACACCACAATCGTTCCCCACCACGGCAAGCCCGTCACATCGTGAATTTCAATGAGTGCCTGTTGAACGTAAGCCACTGGAGTGCTATTCGATAGCGTTTGCCAGAGTCCTGTGAAAAGAGATGAGACTGGCATATCAGTGCTCATGCCGGAGGTGGAGGCAAAACGTGGTGACGCAACTGGATGAGCCACGGTGGGTTGTCGCTGTCTGTGGTATGCATTTCCATAGAGTGCGGTCGATATCAAGCAAGAATAACTGCGGTGTTCCTGTATGCAAATCGGCGTTATGAATCTCCCCGTTGTCTGGGCGGTGCAAACTAAAGTTCGCACTGCCTGCATAGTTGCAGATGTTAATTTTTATTTTAAAGTACTACCATCATTTTGGGTTTTTCCATAACCAAAACAATAAACAGCTGTTTTTAGAAATATCTCAATACTGATTGCCATCCTCCTAGAGAAAATAACGTTTGTGGGGTTTGTTAAAATTCTTATCAGCCTTTCTAAGCGAGTTAAAGAGCCGAGAGACGGAAAAATAACGTTTCAAATGCTTTACATGTACACGTATGGAAGAATAATATAATCTCTATGAATTTCGTTCTTATAACCATCAAAAAATTGAAATGAAATATTGCTTTCCAAAAATCTACTTTGCTTCCGGAACCCCACGTACGAATTTTGTTAAACCCAGGAGAAAATTCAGATTTGTAAATTTTTGTAATGTCACATTTTATATCAATGATATTGTAAAAGAGAACTAAATAGTAATTAATGGAATTTATTTGTTCAATTAGGAAAAAGGGAATTAGAGATAATATTATGCAAACGATTTATTCTGCAAGGGACTCGGTATTCTTAGTTGACAGCCCTGTTACCCTGATTGCAGGGTTGTAGGTAGAAGCACAAAATCTCTTTTAGTGTCTCTCACACTAACAAATTTCTGTTTTGATGCTACTACCGAATATATTAAATATATTAAATCCTCTACATTTTAAAAGAACTGGTATAGTTTTTTGATGCAAAAAACACGCTTTATAATATTAAATGAAATGTTATTTACAATATAAAAACACTAAATACACAACAAAGTTTATTAAAGAAAGTTATATAGATTTTGTTATTATAATTATTAACAAATACTTATGTTTGTTACAAAGTATCTTAACATTACAAACTAAATCGAAAGGTTGAAGTAAATATCAAAACTAAAATTAGTATGAAAGATGATAACCTAATATTAATATCTGGATTATAGCAGTTCCAAAACTTCAACTTTGTTTTAAGCACAACTTTTGAAACCAACGTTTTTCTCAAGACCGTTACAAAACCGCGACAATGTAGTAGATTTAAAACAGCCACCCTTGTTACTGGCTGCTTTAGCACCACAACAACAAGTTGTAGTAACAGATTACCATGGACGATATCAGTTGTCGTCTCAGACAACAACTCAACTTGTTTGCCGTCTATTCTTCAGTTGCAAACAAAACGTTGCTGTTGGTGTGCGACGACGATCGTACCGCGGGTGGTACATCTATAATATATCGATGCGCAGTGGTATAAAAAGCATTCCCTTCGCTTCATTCAAGTGCAGCTAAGCCAGATAATTTTAGAATTAAAAAACGAAACCTAATCAACAGCCAGCCGAACATAATGCATCATCTATAGTCGAAATCGTGGACGAAAACAGACGGATAATAAACAATATACGAGTACTAAAACTTGGCGCGCAAGCGTTCTACACTTTCGAGTGCAGCGAAATTATTGTGTGCCCATGTATCTTGTATCTCCAGCCACTCTGCTGGTCTCATATCTGTGTATCCGCTGGGTGGTGTTGTGTGCATGTGGCAAAATCCTATACTATATACGGCGCGGATGAAGAAGAAAGATCTTTCAATCTGTTCTGCTGCGCCGTTGTGTGCTACTTTACATATGTATGAAGCGCAAAGAAAAGTAAAATAAAAAACAAGTGGGACAAAGCGAAAACGAAAAGAAAAAGTTTCACAAATCAAATCAAATACGACCCGAATTGATTGGCTCATCCAAGGCAGCGACATTATTTAAACTGTAATTATTTGAACTGTAGAAAACACTTTGATAACAGTGGAGTTTTCAGTGTCACTCTTAAAAAAAAGGAAGTTCTACGCCTACAAAATAATAAGATAATAAAGGCGATTAAACACCTTGAAAAATCCTTTCACTAAACACCTCGAAAGAACACATCATCATCGTAGCGCAGAATTAAGAGCGAAAAGGGAAACTCGGACCGTTTCGATCAACATCCATAGTTTGCCATAACAACGAGTCTACCCAACAAAAGCTGGAGCTACATACATATCCATCTGAAAACTTTGTATACTCGAACTGCTCTCTTCGTGATGAAGTAACGAAATTTGTACAAAAATTTCGTGCTGACTTTTCTGGACTTCTTTGGATTTTTTTTTTTTTGCTTTTCCATTCGACTGCACTGAAGAAGAAGTTGCAGCAACAACAGGTATGCGGTAAGTTTTAGTTGGTTAAAAGTTGGTAAATCAGTGCAAGAATTTGCCGCTTCAACCATTGCTAGAAGCGTAAAATGAGGCGTAGCACAGTATAGGCGGCCAATATAACGATAGTCGTCGATACCGCAATAAAGAAGTGAAGAAAATTGGTCATCCGTGGTATTCAACCATAGTAGTGAAAACTTAAAAATGTGCGCACAAAACATAAGCAAGACAGCTGCAGAAGTAACTCATAGCCATACCATAAATGTGTCTGCAGTTACCAACCACTGCCGCGAGTGCGGTTCATTCACTTTCCAGGCGGTTCTTGCTTCTTTCCTTTTTTTTTTTATAACTCGCACATCTTAGCAGCTGTTCGGTTATGATATGTAGAACTGATTTTTTTTCTCTCAAATGACTACAAATCACAGCTTATACATGTTTGCAGTTATATACGGTTGCCATGTCAGGTACCTGCTTCGCTAGGTTCACCATCGACGGTGAGCAAGACAGGTTTCGTGTTAACGTCTACTTGCCTGGTAGGATTTATTTTGCTAGTCATTCGGACTGCACTTTTATGGAAACAGACGACATAAAAACAGTTGCGGCCATTATGTTGAGAAGTTGGCTTTTAGCTCGATAGCGGCCGCCGACAACCCACTCTTTGCCTTGAACTCTGTTTAAAAAGAGAAAAGCAACGTTAAGCAAAAATTAAGATTTAATAGACTAGGCTGCCGAGCGACATTGACATTTCATTAAAATGATTCATCGTTATGGGAATGAAATATTCAAAGCTAGCCAGAAACAAAACGTAGTTTTTCCTTCTTCTGCACTTTTAATCTCTTCCGGCAACCCCAAATGCGGAGTGAAATTACACTCAATCCAGGTTGTTGACACGTGTGGGGAAGTGACTACATATTTTCATTAATTTCATCACAATTGCCATTGTCATTATTTGATATAAATCGTTTGCTGGAATGACAAGAAGCGACAAAGTTTTTGAGTAACGATCTGTAAAGGGAAATACGTTCGAGGTATTCATGCCGCTTCCTTACTTTTTTAGATACTTTTTAGCTAAATGTATATTTAGTTTATACTTACTATTCAACAACTTTGTCACTTATTGTCATTCTAATAGCCAAATAATCAGATAATGACAATGAAGAGTGTGGTGAAATTAATGAAGATATGTAGTCATAGTTAGAATAAAAAACTAATTTTCTCACATAATCACGGGATTTTCACATAATCAGGGGATCATCTCGGAATTAAATATCTCGGCCTTATCAAATTATGTACTCAGTTAACTACGATTGCATTATTATATGACACTAAAAAAAATGCAGAATGTACTACACGTATTTTCGGAATGAATCATTTAGATTTGCATTTATCAACACCAAAGAGATCAAATAGCCGAATACTAATGACGTCGTGCAGACGAAATGTGAGTGATAAATAATCGCTGGTTCTGATAAGGTTTCATTTGTTCGTTTTCTATATATTATATATAATAAATGTTGGTCTTCTTTTAGTGTTTAAATTTTAAATATCCCGTACGGAAATCCGCAAATTTGAGTTTCGCTAAAATTAGCCAAGATTTACCTTACACTGCATCGCGGCAGACAAAACAACATTGAAATGGGAACATTATTTTCCAGCAACTATCTTGTTCCAATAACTGCTGTATTAATAACAGTTCCACCAAATATTCAGATTACGACTGCAAAAAATTTGAAGAAACTCATTTTCGCTTTTACGGAAGGTCAGTTTTACGGAATGCTTATCGTTCGTTTTATTCGTAATACTCGCGATTAAAATTTAATTTCACTACAGTGCTCCAATTTTTTCATTAAATTAAATGGCTTTGTATAAACATGAACTCCAAATGGAAACTTCGTCATAAATTCATTTAAATACTAATTCACAATCCGCCCTTTTTGTTCATTAAGTAATCATTTTGATAACATACGAAGAACTATTTCTATTTACAATTTAGGGTTGGCCACGAATAACAAAAAAAAACACATTCGTATTTCGAAGTGCTTATGTTTGAAAAAGTACTCAAGTTGCAAGACGAAAATCTAACAATTAAAAAGTTTATCGAAACCATTAAAGAAGAAACGTTACAGAGATAGATAGCACTTTAATAAAGAGAGAGAGAGAGAGAGAGAGAAAGTAATGAAATAGAACTTCCACGATGGATTTAAGAAATTATTGCAGCAATAGGCAGAGCTAAAAAATAATGATAGTCCATTTTCATGGGCTTCATAATGCATAAAGCTGATCAAGTTGTTGTTATCTACACCATAATGGTTGTTGCTAAGTGTTCAAAAAAATTATGATATCAACGGTAAAAACGTAAGTGAACTTAACACTGGACAAATTGCAATGAATCGACATCAACCGCCCAATTACGTATCTCGAAACGAAGACGAAATCAATATTTTTCCAAGATTTTTTTCTCTTTTCAGTGTTTTAACGACGTTATATTTCATTTACAAAATTTAATTATCAGCCACAATTCTCTTCATATGAAAGCAATAGAAACATGTTTTGCAATATTATACTTTTCATTGAATTAATTGAGTTAAAGTCAAATTGAGGTCTTAAAGGTTGAAATATTTAAGAATTTAAGAGTTTTTTTCCTGATTCCTTATTGGCAATAAAATAAGCAAAGCAAAGCGAAATAACAGTCTGTAATAATTTTAGGAGACACGATAACTTTCACAGCAGACGAAATTATAAATACTTCGTAATAATTACTTTCAGGCGTGTGTTAAAAATACTTGTTTTCCTCGCAAAAGTCACATTTACATGAGAATAAACCACTTCAACACGTACAAAGTTGCAGTCATCGAATGGTATTTTTTAATATTTCCTCAGATCATCCTAATTAGCGCTGAACTGCAATTGAACTTGACAATAATTTGAAAGACTCGAGGCTATTCGCACATTAGCGATTTCGTCTTGCAAAAGCTACAAAGTTTACAGTTAATGCAAGGTTATTTCGCAGCAGTTAGCTGGTTTTATTATTTACATCGACGTCAATTCACGTCTAGAGCAGTACATGTTAGCTTAACGCTGTGTCAATACATACATATTGATAAATTCCATCCTTTGCAGGACTTTCACTGAGTTACATTTGTGAGGGAAGACAAGTACCAGACGTCGATCGTAGGAACCAGCGTATGTATCATGCCCCACTGCTTCCAGAAACAGAGTTCCTTGCGGCGCTCGCCGAGGAAACAGATTAACAGGTGCACTATGGACCGTCACAAGAAGCGGCGCAAACTTGGCGAGCAACCACGTTGCACCCTGCCGTGTTGCAACGTTAACAGCAATATGGCTTTCGATATGACTTCAATGCCCACAACGACAAAAGAAGTGTTGGTGGCGTCACCTCCAGAGACTGAGGCAACACTGAAGAAGCTTCCGCCCTACATGAATCTCGAAAATGAATCCTGCGATGAGGATCACTCGTATGGCTTGTCGAAGAGCCTGTCCAGCGAATCGGTTAAGGAGGCTTGCGGTCGCTACGACGACGACGACGACGACGTGAGCGATGACGATCTTATCGAGATACATCATACACCCCACTGCTTCCAGAAAGCGAGTTCCTTGCGACGCTCGCTGAAGCAACAGACCGACAGGCTGACTATCGACCGTCACAAGAAGCGGCGCAAACTTGACGTGCATCCACTTTGCACTCTGCCGCGTAGCAACAGTAGCAACATAGCGTCCCCTGAGAAAGTCTTTCCTGCACAAATCGACAAGAAAATCCTCTCGAATTTCGCCTTCGACCAGGATGAAGTGATCGATTTGCATGCAGTTTTCAACAAATTGGATGCAATTTTGGACGGTCCCGCAGCCTCCTGTCCCATGCAGAATGCATTGCCTGTTGTAGAGAGCGAAACGAGTGTCGAGGACTGCCTTCTGGAACTGGATATCTATTTGGACGGTTTTGACGATGGAAGCATTATGAATGTGGATGACAGCGAGGTGGTGTCAAGTGCCGAAGGAGCTGGGACTGAGGGTCCCGAAAACAGGAGGCGTCGCAACATGACGCTATCCAAAAATATATATGTTTTTCCATCCACGAGCAACGGTGAGGATGCTAATAATAGCGAACGACTGCAATTGGGTCATAAATTACGAAGAACCATAAGCTCAGATATGAAGACTGATAGAAATAATATTGACGAAGGTAAGATATGATTTAATGTTAAAAAATCTGGGGTAAAGAAATTAATTGGCCCTCGAGCCTTGACTTCGCTATCCACAATGCCACGGAGTTCATTTATTCAAGTCTTAATTAATTTTCTTCTTATTGGTTTAAAAAAATATAATAAGAGCAGCACTCTCGCGATTGATCCATTTTTCTAATTGGTCCCATATTTGCGACCATTTCATTTACTTAACCGCGATAACAGAAATACTTATATTTCTGTTTTTTATTTAAATAACCTCAAGCTTTATATTCGTCTCGGCCACAAAACCTTAGATCTCGCTTGTCGCTCCGGCTGAGAAAAGCTGTCCTAATTTCTGTTCTCGTTTCAACTGAAAAATACTCCCTCTATCTCGAGTGTCCTTTCAGTTAGCTTCGGTTTGATCTCGATTGACGTCTCAACAGAAAAGGTTAATTGCGATGCACCGAGTCATTGTTCTCTTTACACTCAACATGATTTTATAAAGAGGCCAATCGATTAACCAACGGTTCTCCGTCCCTTCCAGATGTGTTCCGATCACTTGCAGCCCATCAGCACCGATCATCGAGCAAGTCTATCAATGGTCTGAACTCAGGTGGGGCGCTGGAATGTCGCCGAAATTCAATGCGCAATACGTCACCTCTTACTCTGCCGCCATCCACATTGCCGGCTAATGTAAATGCAGCATCTTCCTCCCCCGAAGACATCTGTGACGAACAACATATTTTGCCGCTCCCAACATCCGATGACGATCCAGCAGAGCAGCAGAGAGAAGCAAATCGCCAGAGTACTCCTTGCACCACCAGAGAGACTCTCAGACGCTGTTACTCGCACAGCAACATGGTTACATCCAGCAACTCTTCGTTGGCGATATCTCTGCCAAATCCCAATGAGATGCTGACCATGGCAAATATTTTGCAAAACATAATCCACACCCATGCTGCAGCAACATCCTCGCTACCGAGGCCGCGACAGTTTGGCCGACGTGCTTTGGATGGGACCGCCGGACGAGTGCTTACCATGCAAGCTGACGCACTGAACACGGACAACTGTAATATAAGAGGCAGCTGTCAGCGACCCATGACCGCTCCTGCTGCAGCTGCCACACACTCCAGCGGCTCAGAGCACAGCAGTTTGGGTTCTTCGCGGAATATAAGCCCCGTCTCACTTGTCTCAAGTTCCAGCACCGACGATTCCAGTTCGACGACCACTTTACAAGATCCACCTGCGCAACCCTCGAATGCTGACGCTCTCGATACGACCGTAAACACGGGTACATCCACGGGCGATGTACCTCTGGACCCAGACAACGTACAAATAGTTGCGCGGCCCGGCAACAATGCTGAGTGGCCGCACTCGTGCAGCCGCATCCTGGCCCTGATATGCTGCAGCCTGGGACTGTTCAACATCAGCCGATTCGCCGTAGTCACGGTGCAGTACGGCGGCAACTTCCTGTTGCAGTTTCTGCTGCTTTCGTTCATTTTCGGCATACCGCTGCTCTGGCTGCAGATGTGTCTGGGTGCCAAGATACGAGCGGGCCCTGTCACCATGTGGAGGATAAGCCCGATCTGCAAAGGAATCGGCATCGCCCTCACGCTGGTGCAGTGTGTCCTGACCGTATACTCCAGCATTGGCGTCGCTTGGGTGCTGGTCTACTTGCGCGATTCCTTCCTGGAGAAGGCGCAGCCACTGTACCGCTGGCAAGAACCATTTGGCTACAGATACGCCGCCAACAGCACCGCGAACCTCACCGAGACGGTGGCAGACTACTTCAATGGCTTCGTGCTACAGCGCTTGCAGATGGTGAGACGTTCGGACAGCACTGCGGTGCGCTTTCATATCAGCGATAGGGTAAGTAAGAGGCTGTTGCTGGGCGTGCCCGAAGTAACCTGCTTCTTATTACCAGCAGCTTGCCTTCAACCTGGCACTCATATGGACCTTTGTCTTTCTGGTGCTCTGCAAGGGACTGCGCTCGTACGGCAAAGCGGTGATCGCCTTGACCATCATTCCGCTGGCTGCACTGGCTGCCGTGACATGTAAGCTGCTGACTGTAATCGATTTTAAGGCTCTTCAGGTGACTATCTAAACTCTACTCATACTTATTCAAATACGAATAAACTTCTGTTAATTTGTTTAGAATGTGTTTTCGGCCGCCGACTTCGAGGATTTTCTCATAAATTCAAAGACATGGTCTGCCGCGGCTCAGGAGGCCTTCCTTACTTGGGGCCTTTGGGGGCCGTCAGTGATTGCGATGTCGAGCCGCTTGCATGCAAACGCTCAGAGCAAAAACGTGCTGCGCAGAGATGCCATCCTGGTTGTGGTGACCACACTTTTCGGCCTCTCCCTAGCAGCGCTGTTCGGCCTGGCATGCTCGCAGATATTAAATGAAAACCACTTCGTCTATATCCCCGGCTCGTATGGTAAGCGTGACCTTCGCCATATCAACACACCAAATAACCCGTTCCCTCCGCGCCCTCCTCCTCGCTTCTCATTCCAGAGCATATAGACTCCTCCACGTCGGTTTACTCACTGAAAGGCCCAATTAATACCGCGTTGTTGTCGTTTCCCGCCAAGTGGGTGCCGCACTATTCGAGCCTGGTGGGCGAAACTTACCGACGGCCCACTTTGATTCCTAATCAGGAGAGCGGCTATCAGGCCCTGCGACTTATTAGCGAGCTCTTTCCGGCAGCAATGGTCCTCTGCTCTGCTTCGGTATCGTGGATATGGGTAGCAGTGGCAATGGGTATGTTTCTACTCTTTGGCCTGGCACAAATGTGCGCGATGTGGAAGCCAATTTCCAGTGCCCTCGGTAATTCTACCAGTTCAGTACTGCTCAGCTGTGTCACGGGCTTATTGCTCAGTATACCGTTTTCCACTGAGATCGGCATTGCGGAGGTCTACTTCATGGACCTTGTAATGGGCGGTTCCTGGTTCATACCAGTTCTATGGATGGCGCTTATATTTGGGGTTTTCCTGATACGCGGCAGGCCGTACAACGGTGATGACCTCGTCAATGACTTGCGTATGTCCGGCTCCATGTCCGCCTTTCTGGCCTTGTCATGGAATGTGTTGCTCCCCATCGGTCTGGTAACTTTGGCGGTTGTAGAGTACAAGATCTCCAATTCCAGTCAACTCTATTACTGGCGCGGTAAGTCGTACTTCAGCTTGTGGGCCAGGAAGCTAGCCGGCCTGTTGCAAATTGCACTCATGATGATCGTACCGGTAACGGCGTTATTTCAAATTTTGCTCTACCTCACCAGTGGACCACCTGATATTTTAGACGTAAGTTCGAAAACAAGGAAGGATATTCCTCGGTATTCTAAACTTGTGATGCATCTAATCTTACAGCGCATTCAGTTGCTGTACCGTCCGTCACAGAGTCTCCTCGAAGCTCGAGCATCGCGCGCGGCTAACGAAAGACGCAACTGCAGTAACAGCAGAAATACGTCCGGTTCCGGCTTAGCACGCAATTCAGCAGGACAAGCGCACCAAGCAATTAACGACGCACCTCCGAAGTATACTCCACCGCCATCGTACACGACAGCAACAGGTGCTCGGCTAGCTAAGATTCTGCGTCAGAGCATACGACGCAGTGTCAGACGGTGAGTAAAACCACTTTCAGCTGATGCAGACACCTGAGTGAATTTTTTAAATTCTTAAAATTTCGCTCGTCAGCCCTTCAATTTCATCAATTACTCGTATAAGCTTCTCTTATTTTTGCCTTTACAATTGTAGGTTGCAAAATATTCGCAATCGTCCAGAGATTGTGTCAGACCCGACAGATCAGACTAGTTTGCCGCCAGACTACACTGTTTTGCATATGAATGAGACTACTGAAAGGGACGATCAAAGGCATCCACCGGACGACCAAAGCTGTCAGCAACGTACTTTCTCACTGGGTTCGATTAACCGACAAAAATGTAATTTCTATGAATGTGCAACTATACATCAGAGTCCCTGTTCCGCGGTATCAAGCACTGAACACCAAGCGAGTAGAAATCGTTCACCAGACAGACCGTATACGGCAGCCGATGTAGCAACGATCTTGAGATCGTCCATTAGACGCAATACGGAACGCCGTCCGGCGACAACTGTTGACAGCGGTGCATCAATTTATGAAGACGAAACGAATTGCTCTACGTACTCAGCTGAAAATCTCATTTTAAACGCTGAAAGGCTAAGTGAGAGCGCAGCAATTGCACTATCTCTCGGAGAACAGGAAGAAATTCCAAACCATGGCAATTCTGGTCGAAATTATGAAGCAAGCGGTGGTGACGGCGATAATAATAAGGCGGCTGTGATTTAAAACAAGTTTCTATATTTTCTATAAAAAATATTGCAATATTTTTAGTCCACTTTTCCCGAAAGCTCCTCGTTGCGAGAAAAGGATTCGTAGCGAGTAGTAACAATTCTCATTTTTCGCCTCGACTTTTCTCTCGCAAGAAGCGTTCCGGGAAAACGGGGTTATATTTATATTTATTCCATCATGATTTCGATTTATGTAGCTAAGTTTTTGTGGAAGAATGCTTCATTGTTTCATGCTCAAATGCTTTCAACAATTAGACACCACAGGGAAGGTATTTACATTACTCGTAAACGGCGAGGGTGCCTGGCTAAAGAGACTTCAGCTCATTACTGCAGAAACCTTAGCCACAAACATCGTAATACCTAACGCCCCAGCATGCAATGGAAAGTCTGTATTTATTTATTCCGATGTTAACACTCCCTCCACTCACCACACATCACAACAGCATTTAGCCGCTGATAGTTTTAATAAAAGTAATTAGTATTCTAGCAGTGTGGTTTGCATTGAGAGAATATATATATATATCTCAGCCCAGCCCATAATGAGTTCAAATTTGTTCGAGGGTAATGATATATTTAATGGTAATGATAATGATTTAATGTTGTTAAAATGTTTTCTGAGGAGATACATGAAATAAAGCAACTTAAAACAGGAGACATCACTACGTATTGGCTGCGCACAAATGTTCAGACAAAAACAAACAAATACAAAAACAAACCATCCGTCTACTCGAATAAAACTGAAATTTAACACAGTACGGGTTACATAAGTAAACATAGGCATATACATACGTTAAAATATATGTATATGCATATATATAAAATATGTACAATAAACTTCTTCATATATTGGTATGTTTATATAATTTTGAAAATTTTAAATGCTAGTTTTCTCTACAATTCCTTCAATCAAGGAATAATTTTGAAAATTTTAAATGCAATTTTTTTCTCTACATTATCTTCAATCAAGGCGTAATTCTCGAAACTCTGGATGAATTAAGCTCACTTCTGACCATTTGATAACATTTAAAAAGTTTTTCATAGGCAGTGAACGAGATCATTCTCTTCCTCAAACGGCATTTAGCGTTATACTCCTCTCTTACATTATATGGAATTATATTTCGTCTCCTGACATTTTTGCACAGACAATCTTATGTTCAGAGCTGGGTGAAATCAGTTCCATTCAAATTCCAAGTAAATTCCTCAGGAATTATGAATTCAGGCTCACTCAAAGGAATACGAATTCCTTTTAAGGTAATTGGAATTTGAAATTGAAGCTCACTTAAACAAATCAATTAGAGTTGCGGGAACCTCAATTCCTTTTAAATTCCAAAGGATTGGAACTGAAATTTAAAACTTCAATTATTCTTTAAATTAAATTTAAGTATTTAGGAGTTTAATTCCAAATTATAATTCCTTCAAAAAGTATTTGAGGATTTCTCAATTCCAATTCCTTTCTTTCAGTGAGCCTCGGAATTAAATTCCGAAAGGAATGATTACGACCCAGCCTTGCTTATATTCTACCATAACACGTAGGCTTAACCTATTAAAGCTAAATATAAACACACGGAGGACTAATTATTACGGCTTAGGATTTGCAGTGCATGCTTGGCAGCTGATTTCTTGGCATTATTCTTATTTGAGCCGAAACCATTTACTTCGTGTCGCACATTAAGGCACGTGAACAAACACTTCACCATGACCAACTCGTTGTCGGTTAGCGGGTCCGCAAACTTTGGATCAGCGCCTTTGTATTCGTAAAGCTGGCGTACGGGATCGATTGGGACCTTGTACATAAACTGGTTAAACTCCTGTTCCAACATTCCGTAGATGACATGCCAGGTTTTGATCAGATCGCGGCAGTCAAGATACACAGCTGCAATCAGAGCTTCTACTATGTCGCCCAAAGCTTTGGGCACATCAATATTGGCAGCTAAATTCATGGAGGTCGGTTCGGACTCGTTTTCCTCCATGAGAATTCTAACTTGATCCGTTACTTGGTGATCTTGGGATTCTTGGAAGCTTGCAAAGTTTTTGATCTTTTCTGCCAGCACAGAACTTTCAGAAAGTAAGAACAAATGAAACCTGTGGCGCACACAAACACAGCCCAGCGTCACGTTGTTAACCAGCGCAGAACGCAAATCAGTCAACTGGCCGGGATCCATGACTTCGCAGCGTTCAAAAATGTAGCATGACACCAGGAAATCTAGTATAGCGTCACCTATGAACTCCAGCTGTTGGTAGCAACCTGTTATGCGGTTGGTGGGAAACGTAGGGTGAGTTAGAGCCTGTAAGAGGTAGGCTCGATCGCGGAAATGATAGCCCAGGTTCTCCTCCAACTGCTGGTAGTTAATCAGAAAGCCATCTACTTCAGCCGCCGTAACATTCGCACGCAGCAGTGGCGAGCCCAAGTCAAGGTCCAGTAGCTGTGTGAGTGATTTTCCGTCGATATCCTTGCAAATGCCGAAGAACTTAAGCATGCGAAAACTCTGCTGGATGCCATAATTCTGAACACAAACGCCCATGATTGCCTCAAGCACATCAGCAACGACTTTATCCGAGACGGACTGTTTGTAAATGTAGTTGAGCACATCATTTTCCATGTCACTCAGCTTACTTTCCAGCCGGTGTTGATTGTACTTGTTCATGAAGTTTGACAGCTGCTCCTCTGAACATATACCACTAAAGATTTCATCCTCGCTTAGATTCATAGCGTAGAAGTCAGCCGGTTGGATGCTCATAGCTTCCGGCCCCTCTACATTGACTACTTCAAGTAAATTGTTGGGCACGCTTATCAGCGGTGGCAACCACTCCCTGTTCGGCTTGAATGCGTCGCAGCATATGCGCTGCGGTATATCCAACTCCATCATGCAGTAGAGGAAGTTGCGGTTAGACACGAGCGTCGACTTCACCACAGTTAAGAAGCCTTCGTGCCACTTGGGGAATTTGTGCATAAGGTAAAGTGACATGGAGAACTTCAAAAAGGAATCGCCCAACACCTCAAAGCGCTCCATGTCGAAGACATCATTGGCGCGCGCCGACGTAAGTGCAGCAAGGAACTCACCTTGCTCAGCACTGCGGACAGAAGCTGTGACATCCAAGCTACGTTGCAATATTTTTATTCTTTGTTTCTCAGCCGGGGGTATATCGGCGATACCAAAATTTACCCAATTGCTTAAGACTTCCCGCCGAATCTTGGGTTTCGGCTTCATTAATTGTGTGTTAGAGTATTCTTCGCCTTCCTCCAAGTTCATCTCGCCCATCTCCTCGACCAGACCGTTTACGAATTTGTGATAATAATCTAGCTCCACAGGATATATAGATTGAAGGCCACTTTGAAAGTTTTTGGGCTCCATATAATCCTTCCATAAGCCAGACTCGCAACTCGTTAGCGATCGCACTAAGCAGTTGTCCTCCTGTTGCTGCACGATGGGCAAAGCGGGCAGCAATTTTTGCGGTTCCTTAAAAAAAAGAAAAGACTAGAAAATTTCCAACATATTCCACGTTAAAGCGGTTAATGGTTGAGAAGCCATTTTGAAATTTTATTTTTAAATTGCAGTACACACATTTAAGAGCTTTATTATTCCAAATGCAATTTAATGTTTTTTAATATATCGTAATTGTTTTATTTCGCAAATGAAAACAAACGTTAATTTCAACACAAACTATATTTTAATTTTGTGGGCGCAAAATCGGGAAAATAATTTTAATTTCGTAATAGAAAAATTTAACTACTATTTTCAGTTCTTTTACCATAAAATCACAATTATGATTTTACAGATTACGAAATAATAATTTTTTTGCGAAGTTTCATAACAGAAGCAAATAGTTTATTCCGTAAGTAATTAAACAAGAATTATCTTATTATTTTATACTTAAATGAAAAACCAGCACAAATCCCACTGTTTAACTTTTCGATCTCTTGTCAAAACAAAATCAAATTTCACTTCCAAATTAATTAATTACCTCAGTTTCTTCGATTGCGTTGCCGTCTACATCAATAACGCGCTTCAAACTTGCATCTATTATGAGTGGTTTTGGTAGATATCCACTCGATTCCTGTAGTTTTGGCGTCAGATCAAGAAAGTCGTTTATGCGTACGCGCAAATTTTCGGCATGCAGCATGAAGGTCACGCGATGCAGTATGCTCGGTAAGAATAACGCCTTCAACCACAAGTCGCCAGGGTACATAAAGTTGTGGCACATTTCCGGTATCAGAATAATACGCATCTGTGCTCGACTTTGCTTGTTTTTGAGCATCTTATTCTTGGCATTAATAAAAAAGTTCCGGCGCGTAGTCAGTGCTTTGACTTCAATAAGGAATTGTTGCGGCTGCATAACTTGCTGCCCGTACCTGTGTTTTACGAAGTCTGCATAGGTACTGAAGTTCTCATTGGGGAAGGGACTGGAAGGACTCAAATCCGTTAGCACTTTGGTGACAACATAACGTTCGCATTCGTTCACGGAATACCAAGTGTGGACAATACGACCCGCATAGTCTTCGGGTTTATATTGCTTGTTTTCGCGCTCTCCTTCGCTGTACCGACGAATGGGCGACAAGCGCTGAAAATTGCATACCAAGTCCCAGTCAAGTGCACCGTTGCGCAGCGGCACCAACAGAAAGGAGTTCTGTTTATTACGGTGATCAACGACGAAGAACGATGTCCAGATTTGCAACAAATCGCGGAAAATCATAATATGGTACATACGAAGTTGCTCCAATTGCTGTGCGGTGGAGAGCACCAGCACCCTCGGTTCCGACTTTATATTCACTCTGATTTTGCCCTGCGTCATAAAGAACGGCATTTCGGCCAGCGACGGAAGACGTTTGCGCAATAGAAAGGCGTAGTTCAAGTCGGTTTTTAACATTTCGTTCAGGTGTTCGTTTTGTGTGTCTACTTCAAACTCAGGTGTCACCACTATCTCGTAGGCATAACATGGCTCACCCACAACGGGCATAGCTTCATAGAACTCTTCAGGACAGAGGCGCTCATATATACGACGAGTGGATTTGCTGCCGACTGATTTGTTGTTTACTAAATAAATGCGAGAGATTAGATAAATTGATCCATAGGACGTAAATTTTAGTCAATTTGTCATCGTTTTGGCACGACTTTGATTTCAGTGTTTTGATATAATACTAAGTCGCCCAAAAATACCTTTTTACATGTCTGTAAATCGGAGAGGTTGGTATCAAGCTTTTTATGTGATTTTGCTCATTTCTGCGATCTAAAAATATTTGTAAGAAATCGCCAAAAAGACGAGCAGAGTTTTTCAGTTTGAAATTAGTTAGTTGTTTTTAGTGGTATCATACTTAGTCGACCACCTGATGGCGCTTTTGAGCAACTTAGTTTTCGCTGCATTGACTTTATAATGTAAAATTGCCTACAAAACAAATACGTTCGGTTAAATTGTAAATGATTTTTATTGATATTTTTATCCGAAGGTTCACTTCTTAGGTGATTTGCGATTCGGCGTTAGTCAATTTGAACGATTTGTTTGATAAGTTTACCTTTTTGTCACAGAGACAAGACTTACACTCGTTTTTGTATTTCTGCCAGTGTTGGAAGAATAAATCTGTTACATTTGCTATGCATTCCCGTTTTGTAATGGGCAAAAGCCTATCATTCAGCTCTCCCAGCTGATGCAACTTAATACAGACGTTCAGTGCAGCTGACATCTTCGCCAACTTGGTAGTCTCCTGAGGCAAGCTCTGAATAAAAAATTCAAAGCACAGCATTAAGAACATATCAGATCAGTGTGGTCTTCATAAAGCCACTCACATCGACGGTTTCCTTAAGCGGTGATTGCAATGGCAGCTTTATCGATACAATCGTTTTGTTACCTATCCTCTGCTTCGTAAACCACGGCGTACCCCCACCAAAAGCATCAGACGGAAGTTGCTGACAATATCGAGCCAATGTCTGCAGTGCTGATTCCGCGTTCAAGCGCGCTCCACTCTCTATGATGTAAGGCTTAATGATATCCTGAAATTGTTCGGCAACCTCATCTTCCTTCGGCTCATCTCGATCCAAAGTGCGTCCAATTAGGAATTCCCTGATGACGGCATGGGTCTCTTGGTATTTACGTATTTGCAAGACCACTTTCGTAACCTCCGTCTTCGCCACGAAAATGACATACAATGACTCGGTTTGGCGGGCGCGGCCCTTAGTCTGAATATATGAACTGAAGGTTTTCAGAGGATCTAATACGAAAACATAATTGCACGCCTGTATATCAATTCCCTCCTCCAGTACATTAGAACATACAATAACATTACATTCCTTACTGCGAAACTTATTGATGGCCTAAAATGATAAATGTAGTTAACTATCAGGTGTTTAATTACTTAGTTAGCGGCTTTCTTCCAAACTTACATCGGTATTCCACTTCCTATCTAAGACGTTTTTTATTTCCACTGCTATCGAATTGCGCCCAATCATAAACTGAGGTCGCAAAATGTCTGCTAGGGATGGCGTATCCTCCACGAACTCCTTCAAGACGTAATATACGCATTTTGCACTGTAGCGTCTCTCGACAAATATCAAGCAGCTTATATCCGCTGCTTTCTTGCCTTCAAATATCTGCTTCATAAACATTAAGAAACAGCGCATCTTTGGTGATGAAAAATTTATAATTACGTCCGCACGATTACAGCGTTCATTGGGTTCATCATCCATTTCTCTTATTTTCTTCAATATCAAGTGGAGAATATGATCACACTTGTTAATTACGTAACGATACAGGTTTCGCAACTGCAATGTATCGGATTGACGCTTCCGTATTTCTATTTCAACAATCACGGACATGATAGCAATCGAGCCAGCATAAAGACCGAAGTCATTCATCTGATACATGAAGTCTTTGAGCAAGTTTTTTATGTAGTTCTTTTTACTGGGTTCCTTTAAACCGGCAAGCCCTTTTGTTAGCTTTGGCGGTATGTTGCCCAAACCCCAACCATCGACAACTGAATTGCAGTCATCTACAAGCGCTTTAATTTTTTTCTCCACATCAAAGTGGTACTCCAAGTCCGTGTATTGAACCATCTGTTCGGTAGGCTTTGTTGAATACCTGAATAAATAAGTGACATTTACAACTAATAAAAATGTTGATAGTCTCATTTAGAAGTGTTTTCAGAAAACGTACAAAAAAATCGACTGCGTGCTAAGCAGAACTTAGGGACGAAGCCTGATCCAAATGTTGAACTCGAAATCGTATTTCAATTATTTAAAAAACTGTTAATAACAATTATCTGAGATTTAACCTTAAAACATCGGACAATTTAAATTGCTTTATAATAATTAGATTTATGGAAGAAAAATCATTTAATTGGTGAATCTCCCATTTTGGAAGGTATTTAAGAAAGTATTTAAGTGAAGTCATCTGACAAGAATTTGCGAATGGGGTCTTAAAGTGGTGGATCTTAAAGTGGAAAAAGGAAAATACTCGCAGTGAAATCGCTCTTATTTTAGAATTATCAAAGGAAATAGTTCGCACCCGCTCAAATTTACTTACACCATAACATTGTGATACTCCTCCATATTGGAAACAGTTACTATATTTCCTCGAAATGTCGCCTCCAACGACCTCAATTCCTTGTCAATATTTGTCATCTTATTTCCCTTAATTAACACTCCTGTTAATCCTACAATACGTGGCAAGTTACTGGAATTGGCGTGCTGAAAAAACGACAAGAACTGATGCATCGGATGATCGCCTGTGGCATGGTGACACTCGTCGAATACAACGATGCTTAGGTCAGTTAGTTTTATGTAGTTATGGTTAACGATATCGACAAAGACTTGCGCTGTGCCAACGAGGATCTAGTGAAGAAATGATTACTTCATTACGAGGCGGCCAACTGTTGTATTTGGTGTGCTCCAAACCTGGTTCTCTTCAATTTCCACCTCCCATGACTTGCGGTTCCAGTTGTCGATACCACGCTCGCCTATATAAAGACCAACCTTCAGGTTAAGGGTCTTTTTAATTTCCTTGGCTTGTTGCCGAGCCAATTCGACGGTATTGCACATGAATATACCGCGCTTACCGCCCTCGCTGACAGGCCTGCAAATGAGTAATTAAATTAAAGCGGTTACGCATGCGCCCTAATTTCAATAAAAATCTCTTGCCACGTCTTACAACATTTATATGTCGCCAAAAGGTACAGTTCTTCCCCGTAGGGTTTGGGAGAGTCACCGACCACTTGTCGATACTCTGTTGCCAAAAAATCCAACATACAAGTAGCCGAAACTACAACGACAAATCTCTTTTCGTGCCCTCGGTCCTTGATAAGTCTCAAAAAAGTACAATACTTCCCCGTGAGATCGGAAGTTAGCGTAAAACCGCCCATTTTTTCCCTACCTTACCGTAATAATATTGAGCCAATCATTAAAACAACGCAATAAATCTTCTCATACAGGCAACGCAAACTTACTTTTGCATCTCGTACGAAAATCTCTTCAATGCCAGCATCGCCACGAACGTCTTCCCACTTCCAGTGGGCAGAAAGATTACGCCATTGCGCTGCTCTATGTACTCCACCAGTTGCAATTGGTAATTGCGGGGCTGCAGAACATTCTCAGCAATAACCTGCGCAGGAAAGTGACCACCAAATAGAAATTCTAGTTAAGTTAGATCTGAATTCTTACATCTGAATTTGTTCCGTTGCCGATCATGTTTCCAGTTGATATACTTTTTTAGAAAAACTTCGAACTACAGAAGAAAAGAGCAATTTATAAATTCCCGGTAAATCCTACTACAGTTTCCGTCTTATTAAATATTTTCCTATGCAATTATTCTCACAGCACACTAAAAAGATGAACGTAATTTTTTTTTTGTAGCAGTGAAATTTTTTTGCAACTTTAAAGCAGCTGAAGTTGCAAATAAGCGAATCCTTGGTGAATCGCGACGACGTGGTCGCCACTTGACTTTTACACCAACTTCAGGAATTGCACCCGCAATTCTTCGCCGAATTTTATAATATTCCGGCGTATATAACGAAGGTCAAGGTAATGTTCTATAACTTCACCACAGATGACAAATACACTAACTGTACCGATGCACCATACAAATCTTGTATATAAGCTGCTGGAGAAATAGTTAAGCTAGCCATCGTTTTGTTCACATCGGAGTTTTAGAGTAAGATTATTGTTATTTAATTATATATATATATATATATATATATATATATATATATATATATATATATATATATATATATATATATATATATATATATATATATATATAAATAAATATATATATATATATAAATATATATATATATAATTAAATAACAATAATCTTACTCTAAAACTCCGATGTGAACAAAACGATGGCTAGCTTAACTATTTCTCCAGCAGCTTATATACAAGATTTGTATATATATATATATATATATATATATATATATTTGTATATGTGTATGTATATATATTTATTGTATTATATATATTTATGTTTAAGAATTTATATTGTACGAATTCGAAAAATATGTTCTGTTTCCGTCATAACCAAAAATCGCTCATTTTGTGTACCATCGATTTTCATAATAGGAAAAATCGGCCCAGGTCTCTATATGGTTGCTAGGCGGTTCTTCCCCAGTTTAAAATTAAAATCTGCCCCACCCAGTAGAGTTCTCACTAGAGGTTTATATAAAGCAAATTTTCAACCAGCAGTTTAGTCATACAAATTTCCCAGTAGAGTTCTCACATGAAGGTTTATTTGGTGTATATTTTCAATGATAAGTCTAATCATAACTTTGTTAGTAACCATATTTTTAACTATATAAAATGTTATATGGTATAGTCAGTGTTTAATTATTTTTTATTACATGTAAATTTCGAAATAATTACAAGGAACATAAATACTATTGTTATAATTTTTGGATTATTCTTACTATAATTATCTATAAATTGATAAGTAATTTATGAATAATTTAATAATAATTGCAATTATTTTTGCAAAAATTTTGATAATTTTAATGATTACATAAAAATTCCTATTAAGAAATTTATATTTATACTTACTTATACTTTTTTATATATAATACTTACTTTTTTATATTTCCATATATGTCTTTTAATTAATGACAACAAATTTCCCTTTGATTGTTATTCAAATTAAAACTGAATTACCGGGTTACAGAGAATCGATACTTTATTTGAAGTCAATGAAGTAAAGAAATTCATTCTCTGCTACTCCCACAGCGTATAATAATCTCTCAATTACATTGACCCTATAAGGCTGGTAACCTAGAATATACTGGCAACTTCAATAATGTTGCCAGTCTTCCGGAAATTTTACAACTTCGGTATCCCTAATTGACATGGAAATTAGGAATTCCACAATTTCTATGGGTCACAATTTCTACGATCACAATTTCTGTAAGTATATCTGCTTTTATATTTTCTCTGTATATATTACTATTCTGACAATTTTGAACGTCTGCACACGTAGTATAAGAAAATTTGAACAGAAGTCGAATAAGTAAAAATTGGATTACTCGCGGTGTATAAATTTTATGAGGGAACAATGGGAAATATCTACTTCTCTCGTTCATTCCCCATGTATTCCGTAAGAATTTTTTTAGAGAGATTTTTTTGCTAAATACGCCCCTAGAATTGAATTATGAAAGTGGCCCATAAAAATTTTCTTATTAAGTTTTTAATATATTAAAAAAGTAGTTTTCGTGGGAATGCTATTGGCAACCATGGTCGTGAAGTGTTTTGTTGCTTGTTTCTTTCTACCTACAAGAGATTATTGTGCAAAGTACCAACAAAATACACAAAGAATATTCAGAAAGTATTGCAAAATTTCGAAAGCAACAATTAGGAACCGAAATTGAGACGACATTTCAAAAAGAATTTGAAAAAATTGAAGTAAAAAAAATCAGTGAGTGAGAACTTTTGATGATAAGAATTTTCTTTTGAAGAAAATTTTAAAATAATTCAGCAGAATTCAAAATTTTTTGTGCTAAAACAATAGTGTCTGCAATAATTTAATTTGAAGTTTTGTTGCTTGAATGCTTCTTACAGAAAGAAAAGAAAGATAAAAAAAAGAGTTGCTACTTGGGCTGCGAGTGTTGAAACCCGCTGCTGCTGTTGTATCGAGGAAGGCATTGGTAGCGGATTCATTCGGACGACGACGTTCCAAGAGCTTGCTCTTGGCTGGATTTAGTAACTAACCTGACGACCTGATAGCGTCCACGACGACCGTCAGTAAAAATGAGCTACGCTCCGCAATGGGGGCAGATTCCTGCCTTGGCTTTGGGTCACATCTATGAGCATCTGGGGTCACGAGATAGGCTGAAGGCTTCACAGGCCTGCAGACACTGGAGAAATGTGCTCTTCCAAAAGCGGTAAGCAATTTCGGAACACCAATAGGATTTTACAGACGTGAGCTAAATGTACGACCTAAAGTTTGTGTATTTCTTGCTTCACAATGTTGTTTTGAAAAGAGGGGTGGGAATGTATTTATTTTTTTTTACTTATTGTTTTTAAATAGGAACCAATGTGAGGTTGCAATGCTTGCGGTTTGTTGAGCTACATGGTGGCTTCTAGTTTAGAATCTTTATATCTACGGTTTATAATTCAGTCTGACTCTAAATTTTGTATGAGCTTTACTGATTTCAATTTGTAAATGGTGTAGAGGTAGAGGTAGCTACTGCGATGACAACTCGATTGTAGATGCTTCCGAATCCTGTTGTCCAACGGTGTTAATAGGGTCTTAGAAAAGAACATGAATATAGGACGAATAAATGAAATAATACTTTGAGGATATAATTAAGGTGCGAAAGCTCCTTGGAATCGCAGTATAGTATTCTGGCTAAAGGCAAAAAAGCGTCGTCACTGTCACTGGAAAATTCGGAATCAGATTCTAACTACTGCGAAAAGGAATCGATGAATTGATTTCGTATATAAGAATGCTTCTGAGGAACACTGTGATTTGTATTTCAAAGGTAAATTGGAAAGCTAGAGAGGTGCAAAAAGTCGGGGAGCTGCTTTTCCATCAAAATTCTAAATCGCGGTATTAAAAATTTAAACAATGATAGATGTTTGCAACCACATTTTTACAACTTTTTATTAGATTTAAAAGAAAAAAGGATTTTATGATTGTGACTTATTATTACATAGAAACGTGCAACTTATTTGACATTATGGCTTAAAAATATTAAATATAACTTATTAATATGAAATATGTTAGCAAAAATATTTTCTTAAATATCTATAATGGTACGAGTAATAATATGACATTTTTATTTAAAACTCGTCAGTGTATTCTGCTGCTACTGCTGAAATTTACTGAATGTTAAAATTTTCATACAGAGAAGTTTATTTTTTGGCATGAGATGCTGTATTGCCGATTTTGCTTCGCTTCAAAATGTGCTGACGCTAAAATGACAACAATAGCAGTGGGTATAAAATTCAGACAGATTCATATTTCATACAATGTTTCATTATACATTACGTTACATGAATCTTTCCAGTTAAGGCATTTCGAACTAACGACAACATGTAATCAGATCTTATAACTATATACAGTCGATCTTATTTTTGAAGCAGAAGATTTAGTTCTAAAAAAAATGTACGTGATCTTTATGAGAGACTCGATACTTCTTATGAATAACACAGCGTAGTTTGCATTCTTGTCGCCTCCGTTTATAAGTAAAATTTCATCATATATTTGCAGATTCTTCAATAATTTTAAATTTAAGCTTCACATCGACAATGAACGACAGTGCGCATTTTTCCGCCATACGCTCTGCAATCTGATTAGCGAACTTACTTTAGTTTTTGACTTCCTAAATGTCTTTCACATAGAAAAAATACGTCGTATTTTATACAAGTAAGTGATCTTACAATGTTCGATTTTAGAGAGGTAGCAAGATTTGGTAAATAATGCCCACTAAATAATATCGATTCCTCATTACAGAGTAGCACGTTGTGATAATGTACAAGGCCTGCGTTTTCAGACTAACAGTGTTGGTCTCTTTCCACCGGGCGATATAAGTGATGAAAATCTAGTCGACATCGAACAGTAAGTGAATGCTTTTCTAATCAAAACATATTTTTAACTTAACCATGACACAACTATAAACTTGCCTCGTAAACTCAACAGCCTCAATAATTTGTATTTGTATTATTCTTTAAGATTCCTTATAGAGCCCGTGAAATTAATTTTAAGTCGCAAAAAACCGTCATTGAAGGTTCTGGATTTGGGCTCTATAGAATCACTTACCTATTATGGCATGGACTTTCTCAAGGCATTGGCCAAGGCGAGCGAACTGCAGCAGCTAACATTGGCGTCCATCAAATTCGATCCTAGTCATTATCCGATATTTTCTCTAGAAAATAATTTACTACAAAAGTGTACATCGTTGCAGGTAAGCAAGCAAAGCAGCTCGAATTTCTTACTTATTTGAGTTTTGTTAGGTTTTATCACTCAACCCCTTTTGTTTTGTTAGGTTTTATCACTCGACTACGATACGCTAAACGAAGAGCTTCTGCATGCCATTCAAATACTTCCACTCA
This sequence comes from Sicus ferrugineus, assembly GCA_922984085.1. Classification (NCBI taxonomy): domain Eukaryota; kingdom Metazoa; phylum Arthropoda; class Insecta; order Diptera; family Conopidae; genus Sicus; species Sicus ferrugineus. Next base: position 32,068,585 of record OV277350.1, on the reverse strand, counting down.
AGAAATTTCTAATCTGCATCCATGGCTTGGATCGTCAGCATCCTGGTATATCTGATGCGGCCTGGGCTGCATTTGCTGCCACCTTTGCTAATATAGAGCTGATAGTTTCTTTAGTCTACGCGTACGAGGCAGTGGAGGTGTTGCAAGTGCGCATACTGCGACGGCATATGCCGATAACACATTTGCGAGTACTTTTCTGTGACTATGTAGGTTGAAAATTAACTACGCAAAGTTTATGAGGGTTTTATATTGTTGCTTTAAATTTTTCCCAAGTGTTTTATTCAGTACCATAAATACTTTTATACAAGTAATTTATAAATACTTTTTCAACTGCTACACAGATGAATGTAGAGGCTCTCGAATGGATGTCACTTAACAATAATGTAACGCTTAAAAGTATTCAGTGGATAGATTCCGTAAGTGTTTCAACTTTGTATGCTCTGTACGGCGTTTTCGGCAAGTTAATGGTTTCTCTTAAAATTTTTAGGCCTACAAACATTCCGACAAAAATGTAATGGATCTGTTCTTGCGTTCCGGCCAAGATCCTTTCGTAATGATGTCATGGCGTTGCAAGCAACTGGAAGAGATTGTCATACATGGTTACGTTCTGGACCCGCATAATATTGTGGGTATTTCACGTCTGCGTGGTCGCTCGTTGAAACGTCTGGAAATATCGATGGTCGACAGTACGCCGACTGAGGCCAGCATGGACTCATTCATAGAGGTAAAAATTTAAATAGAATTCAGTGACAGTTTCAATTTATTTTTCGCAGTCTTAAAATACGTATAAGAAATAGAATAGAAAAAAAACCTTTTTAATTAAACTTATAAATGTTTCTAACTTCTAAAAACCTTTTTAATTAAACTTATAAATGTTTCTTAGTTGCAACTTTTTCTTAACTTATTCTTAGCATCTAAAATTTATGGCGAACAGCCGTTTGTACCATAATAATTTAGATTTAAGAATAATCATAGTTTACAACCAGTGATTGCAAATAAAAAGAATTTATTCTATCTTAGGAAATAACAACATTAATTGGCCAAAAGTGGGAGCCGCTTAACCCCAACAACCTTCATCCTGCGCTGGGCTACATGCCAGTCTCCGACGATGTCCGTGACGAATACGTCTTCGATCTCCTACGTTCCGACATCTCGCAATAGTGAAAATCGCCGTGGACCCGCACAAGTATGTATTTCTTAGAAGAAACCACCAACCTACAACAGTAGCAGCAATCACACACGCAATCCAACATTATTCATGTAAGTTAACTGATTTCGCCGTCATTTAAGCAAAAAATGTGAACAGCAGCACCCAAGCGGACAAGCAAGCTCGCGGCAGCCTTTTTTTTATTTATTATTAAGTAAAAAATAACTGATAACTTTTAAAAACTACAACACAACAATTGCTAAATTCGAACAACACAAAGTCAGCTAAACAAAACAAACAACATTTATTTTTAGTACATATATATAAATTTTCACCCTTAAATAGCGTGAGAAAAACAAAATTTTACAAGTTGACTGAAACAACTCGCTGGTAGTGATGTGTTTGACACACGATATAAATTTTTGTATATCAGCTATATTAATTTTACGTTTATGTTGGGGGAAAAAGTAAAATCTATTTCCTGAAGTTCCGCTTTCGAAAATACAACTTCCTATTCCGTAGTATTTTATTATGTGAAATATTCAAGCAAGCTATATTTTCGTATTTAATTGTGATTGGAAACCATTAAATTTGTTTTGATACTGTTATTTATTGAACAGCAACGTAACATCGATTATATTCTTTGCAGTTTAGTAATAATTTTCGTTTAAATGCCTACAAAAAGTTAGGAGAAGTATGAACAACAACAACAAAAATCACACAAATGTATTCCTATTTAGTTTAGCAAAACAAAGCGAAGAGAAATAACAACAGGAAAAGGGTTTTCAGTTTGAATCAGAGAGAACTCAATTAGATTTCAGAAATTTCTAATACGATTTCTTTGCCGAAATGTGAAAGATATGGAAAATTAAATAGAAATTTCTGAATCATGGTTGAGATTTTCGCAGTACACACGGAAAAATATGCAATATTAATGAATCAGTTAAGCGTAGTTAATTAAGTGCTCCCGAAAAATCAAAGCATTCAATTGCAAACAGTGCATGAACTGTGCATGTTGTATTTGTTATTGGAACAACAACGAACTGTGATGAAAAGCAACCCAGGATTCAGTAACCCAGCAAACAAACAGAATGGGCAAATGCGACGAATGCAAGTGACGGAAACGAACGAAATGAGGAAATCCTAGAAATGTGAAAACAATTCGAAAACAAAATATTGCAACCATTTGGACAGCAACATCTTTGAGTTCTTGCATGCCTTGCAGTCATATTTTAGTTATCTGCCGATTATAAGAGAAAAATCTCCATTACGAATACAACGCTTATATTCACCGAACTTTTGTTATTCGAACCGAAACATTTGTTAAATTAAAATTGTTCGAAATGTTTACTGCCAATTGAGGAGGGAAGAAAAAATCGTACGAATTGTAAAAACAATTGCAAAACCGCAGGAGTAAAACAAGCTCAAAAATATTAACTTATCAGCTCAAAAGTAAAATATTTTTTAATTAGCGTTTTCTGCATACAAGGAAAGGATATGAAATCCTGCGAAACAGGAAGCAAAAACCACAACATGTGATGAAAGTAAACCATTTTTTTTAATTATCGATAATATAGTTTACAACAATATAGTTTACACTCAGTCCCACATACATCTTTATATAAATATACTGCACACACACATATTCTATACACCACCTAGCATGTAAGAACATAAGAGAGGCGAACAAACGTACCAAATCTCTGATGACCCAGCGGGAAAAAAAGAAACCTTCGTGACCGTTGTGGAAGTCGACTATAGAATTGAGATTTTATGAAAAAACAAAGGCTAGTAGAAGAATCAGCTGATTGCCTGTGATAACAGCTGATAGTAAAAAAAAAAGCCAGCCTAAGGAGAAGACAGGTGTTTGTATTTAATAGTAATTTGTAAAAGCTGAGCTGATAAGAAAAGAAAGTGATTCAAGTGATTGTAAGGAAAAAAACAGCTGAATGAGAACGTCAGCTGATAATTGTGATAACAACCAACTAGGAAACCAACAGATCGAAATATACTGAACATCTACAAAACTGAAGAACGTGATATTAAAGAGAAAAGCTATATTGTTATATACACTATCAAATCAAATGCTTTGCCATGATAATCGATCGCAGCGAATGAGAAGCAAGAATGACAGCGAACATGGGATTCAAAAATCTCTATATATATATATGTACGTTAGGATAGATAATAATAGCGCCATACAAGAATTGAAAATCGAAGAAACGAATGAATGATTTATATGTATACAACGGCAATCAAAAGCAAAGATCTGAATATCTAAGCAAGTAATTTCGCTCTGTACCTTCATAGAGAAAAGGAAAGTAAGAAAGGTAGTAAGAAAGGTAGTAAGAAACGTAGTAAGAAAGGAAGTAAGAGAGACTTAATCAGGCTTCCTCGGCGAGTAGCCTTGCTTGGTTTTTAATTTACACATAAAGTTTCGTTTCCATAAAAAAGGAAGAACATTTTTTTTGTGTCTAAGTTTTTAACTTTTTTAATGTAATTTTCTTGATTTTAACTTTTAAAAAAATTGTAAAAAAAGCAAACTATTTTTTAAAATGAAGAGTTTTGTAAAAAATGTTATGTTAAGATTGTAAGGCAAAATTTCAACGAAGACTTCGAAGAGTTGCCATTGTTATTTGCGCACTTTTAGGGAAAATAAAACAACAAGAACAACAAAGTCATAAGAACAACAACAACATGTACCTGAGAAACAAACAAACAACAACAACAACAGCAACAACAACAACAAAAAACGGCCTAGTTAAAATATGTGTAAAAATAGTGTTTACAAAAAACATTGTGATGTCCATTCAGCAAAAGCTTTTCTCGTAAGCATTTCCTAGCAAGCGCGACTTAACGAAAGACTGAGTTACCAACTAACTAGAAGAGAGTTGAACAAGGTGCAAGTAACAAGCAACATCACGCAACGAGGAGAGAGAACAACAGTTTTCGTTTACCATTTTTTCACACCAGTTTCGGTACTATTTTGAGTTGTACCTCAAAGCAAAAAAAAAAAAATCGTTATTTAAATTCAATTGAACAAGCAAACGTTGAATGAGAAGCTTAAACACGAAGCGCCATCGATGAGACGTCGCTCGTAATACCTTTCTCGCAATAGTAGTTAGTAATGAGAAACAAGAATCAATCGAACAAATGAACAACAAAATATTGCCAAAGGTGTGGTGTGTTGCTTGTGCTGTAGAGAAATTCAAATTTTTGCTTGTAGTGTGTACAGTGCAGGTGTATGCAACACTTTGTCGAAGGTATTGCTGACGAATGTATGTATGGATGTAGGTACAAATGACAACAACAACAACAACCAACAACAACAAACTAACTAAATTAGCATTAAAAACACTCAAGCCAACGCAAGGAGAAGCTATGGAAGGCTTGAGGGGGGAGAGCAACTCCAACAATATTGTGATCTGAACTTGCTAATTTTGCGAAATTGCAGGTTTTTCTTAGAGTAAAAAGAATTTATACGTAGAAATTATGTATCGGGTGTGAAGAAAAGTAAGGAAGTATGTGCAAGAAACTGTAAAGTTGTGTCGCACAAGAACATCGTGTGTGATGTGAACAGCAGCCACAACTAACGCGCAAAAGGCAACTTTTTGGCAACGATGTCGGTTGGAATTTGTAGGCTTCACTGTAGATCTGATTTTCTCGATTCGATTTTATACACTATAAAATACTACAACTGCTTTTCTCGGTCAGACACGGACATTCCAACAGCATTTAAGACAAACTCTTGAATTCGACAAATTTTGAAATTTGAAGCCGCTTACAGGTTGAGTAAGAATTTTGATGCTTTTAAGAAATTTGTAAGTAAGAAATTTGTAAGTAAGAAATTTGATGTTAAATTTTCAGTGAATGTCAATCAATATAATTCAGAGAGCTATAATTTATTTCAATTTACAAATAATCGTTATTTGCGCGATTCCATCCCTGATGTTAATTATGCCAAATTATTTGTGAGCAAAAAGCAGACAATAATTCTCAAGTCACAGTAAATCTACATGGAAAACCTACAAATTCTGAAAGATTCGAAGAAATCAAAAATTAATTAAACAACATCAGCCTTATTTATATATATAATAAATCATTCCAACTACATAAAAGAATTGTATGTATGTCACTAACGTATGTATGTATTGTTATGTATACAACACACTATAAGAATTTAATACTGAAGCTCAAGCATATTGAAAAATCGATGACAGGAGTTTGGAAGTGAAATTCGAATTCGAACTCAAACTTCAATCCTTATAAGATTTCTACAGTTTTAATAAAATGGAAATTCCAGAATTTGGTGTTTACAATTTTTATCTAAAATTTTAGATCTATCTATGTCAATCTAAATATTTTTTAGATTCCGCGGAAGAGTTCAAATTTGGATTTCTAATTCCAAAACTCTTGGCAAAGAAAATGTGTTGAAAATGAGCACAGTTGCTGTCCCACATACAAGCACACAAACGAATACCAAATGTAAATGTGTAATTTATAACAACAAAAACAAGAACAACAAGAACAACAACAACTAAATGTATGTAAATCAATCAAGCTGTGATATTAAAGTATGAAACATCAGAAAACGTACTTGCTAGCAAAGAAATAAACGAACAAACGAATTAAGAGCGATCATTGTATAATTAAAAACGAACACAATACAACAACAACAACAACAACAACAACAACAACTAATAATAATAATTTGTTAAAAGTTATTAGAAGAACACTATAAAAAATTGATAGATTAAATTGGCAATTATGAAACGCATACGAAAAATCAATTGCGTTTTAAGAATTGTGAGCAAAAGCTTGTTCGATCGAAATAGAAAATGATGGAAAATCACGTAGGAAAGAGAGAGAGACAGAGAGAGAGAGAGAGAGAGAGGGAGAGAAATTTAGTACGAACAAAGAATATTCTATTGCCAAACTATTGCTAATGAGATCAAGCATTGTAAGCTTTACAGAGAAAAGAAAAAACTAGCGAATTATTTCAGAAAAATGTATTGAAAAATTCGGAATTGTAATTCGTGACAAAGAGTATCAATAAATAATTCGGTATAGTTGAGAAATATAGAATTGAGATATCATATGCAACTTAAAAAATAGCAAAAACTCATGATCAAAAATAATACACACTTTAATTTTCTACTTTAACGTGCTTTAGTTACTTTTTACTTTCTTGTGAGAATGCATCGTCTCTTCAGTTTTTCCTTTTATTATTTGAAATTTATCTGAAATATCAGTAAATATAATATTTCTTATGCATTCATAGTGTCGAGTAGTGCAATAAACACTCAGAATACAAAACTATATCTTCACAAATCATAAGAAAACCGAAATTATTCGGAATAATATGAATGAAACGTAGAAAAACCTCAGATTTGACTCTGCAATCAACTATTAGTGGACAAAATTATATCGTCTCATATAATTTAGACAAAAATACTTTACTATTTCTCTCTATTATGATTTATTAAAATTATAATTTAAAAAAAAACAACTTATTTTTGTTTTTGAGAACAAAATGCATGGAAAAAGTAATTTTTAAAAATCACCAATTTTAGGTAAGAAAAAAACTAATCACAGAAAATTTACTATTGGAATTTTAACGTATATTATTAATTATACTTTCTTTTATTCTGTCTACAAAGGGATCTACGTGTAGTAAAAATATAGTTTAAGTTATAAGAGATTAAATTGGCCTTAACAAATTTTATATTTTAAAGTCAAGTTTTATAAGAAGAATTGTTTAAAATTCATAAATTGTTCAATTGTAAATAAACACAGAAAAATGTTTAAACCTCATTAATTTTGTAATCAAAATCTTTTTTCTAAGGAATAACCTAAATTTTCAATATTTCCTATTTTATATAATTCAGTTTTAATTATTTACGATTTTATTTTAAATTATATAAACACAAAAAAACTTTGTTTCAACGATCCACATAAATTCTCTCGTTATCTGTCTAAAACTTACCTGATAAACTAACTCCATCATACACAAAAATCATTTGACAAATAAAAGAACAATTCACGCTGTTAAGATTTATCAGACAGACATTTAAAAATGCCCACGATTCAGTATAAAAACAAAATATTAACACTCATAGTTCAGTCATAGAATTTCGACAATTATCAGCTACTTTGATACATCAATTATCATCTACCTGTTAGTTTATCGGGAGAGGGAAAATCTACGAAACAGAAGAAAAAGGAGGAGGAAAGAATGTCATAAAAGAGAAATCTGAACTTGATTATTATAACAAACACACACACACACACACACACACACACACACACACACATACACACACACACACACACACACACACACACACACACACAGTTGTACAAGTTTTGTAGAAAAAAACCAATAAATGTACTAAATATTCAGGATATTCAATAACTAAATTATCAGTTTGTCATAATTAGGCAAATTATTCGATGTGAAATTAAAAACGTAGTTGAATAAAGTTAATTTTGCTTAACTAAAGCCTGCAGAACCGTGGTTTTATTACAATTTATATCTATTTTGTTATTATTTATTATTTACTAGCTGACCCGGTCCGCGTTGCTGGCCGATGATATCGCGTCGCTCGAAGTCTGTGCCGACCATAACAACAGCGACGACACCTATTATTAAAAAAAAGCAAAAAAAATAAATAGATGTCATTGGTGGTGCAATATGAAAATTGGATTTTGCCACGCCCCTCCGCCCGCAGACCGAAAATCAAAAATCAGACTTCACAGTGTCACCCGCCTGAATATTCTGAAGATTCCCTGAAAATTTCATCAAAATCGGCCTAGCCGTTTTGGGGTCCATACGTTTCATACATACACACATCCTGTTTTATATATATATATAAAAAAAGAGAAGAAGAAGATTGATAAAGAAAAAGAGGAAGGGACATCTTCTAAAGATACCAGATAGCCCGCGCCAAGTAGACCTTCACCTTCAGGTTTGACCGGAGCGGGCCAACCATCTCTTGGTGAAAATGACCAGCTGCCCTGAACCATTAGCGGCCTGCTCATCCATCCAGAATCCTGACAGTCGCTTGGTTGAGGCCGCAGTTCGATGGCATCTGGTTCATCCTATAGTTCAGTAAGCTTTCCCGAGACCTGAATCAGTCATACTTTGGGTTTCTGGTTCTTGTATTTACTCCAAGTTAGTATTGTCTATGAACTCCATGACTCCAGCACTATCATTCAAGGAATCCAAGGCCCCCCAAAAAGAGATGCGCATCCAAATGGGTGACCTGCACGGGTCCCTCCCATGACAGATCTGTTATACCCAGAAGAAGATCTCCTCTCTCTACTTCCCCGAAGGATTTCCCCTTACAGGATCGTTCCCGACCTGCACCTCCTACCGGCTTTGCATGCCGCCTCCGAAGTGGGAGCTCATTTTCGGCCGTGTATTCACTGCCACCAGTTGGTTAACCTGAGTCGGAGCCACCGATGTGGGCTGCTCATCCAGTCTACCAACTCCTTCCTTCCGGAACTTCTCGTCTGACTTCTCTCTTGCCACTTTTGCTCTGCCTGCCTAAACGGACTCACCTCAGATTCAGAAGGTGCCTTTATTAGCTTGACCTATAGCCGGTACGACTAACCGCTGGGTCTCCAAAAAGACCTCTTGGCCCATCGATACCCCCCCCCCCCGCCTCATCCATCTGATCTAACGGAAATGTTCCACCAGTTTATGATGACCGCTTGGCATCCTCGGAAGCCTCATGATCCATCTCAACCGTTGTCACCTACGTCTTCCTTGGTTTTAAGTTGTCTTCCTTTTAAGTTGTCTTTCTGTCCAACAACCGAAGGTAGTGCGTCACCTTCTGAATCGATTTAGAACTGTCCGTCCGTCTGTCGGTCTGCCTGTTGAAATCACGATTACGGAAGAACGAAAAGAGGTATCGAGATTAATTTTTGGCACAAATATTCTTCGTTATGTAGGGTTGTTTGGGATTGAAAATTTGCGAGATCGGTTAGCAGCCACGCCTACTTTACATAAGGAATGTAAAGCCACCTCGTTTTAAAAAATTTTATACGTTTAATATCTCATACCGGAACGTATATCTCATGAACGGTATAGTATATGAAAACGTAATTTCATCGCGAGGTATCTGGAGGCATTACCAATCTGCTTGCCAAAACTGGCGGGCCACGGGTCACACAATACCTTGATCCAGTCTAATGAGGAGATAGGAGAAGATATTCTAGGAGCAAGTAAAGCGTATTAAACAATTTTAAATAGAGGGCGAGAGAGAAAGAGAGAAGCTTAAGGAAATATACCGTCCTCTCCTTTGGTGACCAGAGCCTTGTCTGTGAGGATGACATTTAAAGGGGAGACGCTCTTTATTTCATTTTAAGGGATTAAATAAAATTGTCCAGGTTTTTCTTATATAATCGGATTCTTACATATTAATTTATTAAATACTAACAATGAAAATAGAAGATCTTCTCGGAGAACTGCAATCCGAAATGAGAAAGAGAGAGAGAGAGAGAGAGAGAGAGAGAGGAAGGGAGGGAGAGAAAAGCTTTTAAATCTGGATAAAGTCCTTAAAAACTCAACTAAACGATGTTGCGTCATTACCGTTGTCATTACCGTTGCGAATGCGATGGAAAGGTAAAAATAAAACAGTTAAAAGTAAAAAGTTACGAAAACGTTAAAATTGTTCTTTTAATTTTGCAGAAAACAATTTGTCTCTTCCTACTCATCAGACATTCGGTTCAAAAATAATCATGGTGGCGTATAATAAACATTTAATTGTAATTTGGAGGAGTCAAACGTGCCTTGAGGTAGACAACTGAAACATTCACAATTAGGAACATTCACGATCAGTAAGCTTTCTGAAATTTGAAAGGTACGACGTTCTTTACAACTAATCGACCGTGAATCTCTCAAGTTTTTAGAATTAATTGGTTGCGGTGAATAAAATCACCATGATAAATGTTAGTATTTTGCAACAGAATTCATTTCAACCCTGGCAACAATGGCAAAATTGTATATTCCTGTCACCGTTACATTACCCATTACGTAGTTTACCCATTACATTGTTTACTCATTACGTATTACGCAGTTTCACTAAATATTCGAATCAATGAAACCACCTTATTAGAAAAAGAAAGAAGAACAAATAAATTTAGTATATTAAAGCTTAACAATTTGACTCTCCTACATGAAAATAAGTAAATATTTAACAACAAAGGAAATTCCCGTTCAGAGAGACCAAGACTGAGAGAACAAACGAGAGATGGTTTCGCTAAACTTTAGCGGCTAAAGTAAACATTATTTGAGCTTTTCTCTCGCTCAATTATTTTAAATTGCCTTCGAGAGCAGGTCGTTCAAGCATTAAGAAGCGAGAGAAAAACTTTATATTGTTAACCGTTAAAACGTTGAATATTAATTAGAAATGGGCAATTTTAATAGCGTTTTTCTAACAATTTCCAGTAATGATATAACAAAAGAAAAGAATTTTTGTTATTTAAGAATTTGAAGCAAATCCGAAAGATTTAAAGTTATTTGTCAACGAAAAGCCTGTTGCAGGAGAGAAAAAGCTTAAGTATTCGTGCTCAAAACATCTTGGCTACGTCTGAAGCTCAGGATTTTGTACCTTACTGAGTATAAAACTGTTTTGGGAGAACACGGTGAACTTACGCTTGGTGAGTGAGTCAACAAGAAGTTCTCTAAAAAACAGGACCGCTTCAAGGGGCGAGAAATGTGTATTATTATGCAAATATATAATGTCAACCTAATTTGTAACTAAGAGAAATTACCAATTAAATTTATTAACTTAATTTTTAGTTTTATAGATTTGCAAAAATAGTAATTTATTTCTATTGGCTTTTGATTCGTTTGGCTTTTGTTTTCGTTTTCAGAAAAAGTTTTCCCCTGGGGCGCCATTAAACTAAAATACGGCAACGTATACAAGTATAACAACAACAAATATTAGCTCACCTTAACGGCAAATTGCTCGCATGCTGGTGAGACCGCAAAGCAAATCAGTTGTGCGAAGAGAACGAATTCTATTGGAAGCTGAAAAATCGACAATTTTTGCAGTTTGACAAAATTATTTTGGTAATAAAAATAAAAACGTAAATATTTAAGACGAGAAAGCATAATAAAACAGAATTGCTTATTAAATACAAGAGTTTCTCAGTAAATATATACGGTGAAAATACGACAAATATAGAAACCAAAATTTTCCACAGTATATTTTAGAATAAAGTTGAGTATATTCAGTTGCTGGAAATGAAAATATAGAGAAGAAAGAAAAGTTAAAAAGAAAAATACTATAAGTTCAGTGAAGGTAGTTAGAAAATTGCAATAACATGGAACGATGGTGTGGAGTGAAAAACTTCTATGCACCAGCCAATTCTAAAAGAAAAGGAAGAGAAAATATTAATTAATTTGTTGTTATTTTTTGGTTTGAGTGAACACCGGAGCCTTGTTGTGACACACGCTCATGACGTAACAACTACGTTGAAAATACTCATCGCGCACTTTGCTCACATTGCCGCCGGTGCTGAAAGTAATCTCGGGTTAGCGGAACGGGGTGACCAGCTGTATTTGAAGCTTTTTCGGTGAAGAGTTAGGAATGAACTGAGTGGAATCGGTATGGCATAGTTGAGTCCAGTGGCGTTCGCGGGGAGTGATGAAGGGAGTTTCAGACCTCCCAAGAAAATTTTAATTTTCACAAATCGCACGAAAATTACAATTTATTACGTAGTAGAAAAAAACCTCAGTTAACTGGACCCCCAAACCTCATTCCGAGAATATTTTCTCGTTACACCACTGATTGAGACCATTTATGGTAATCAATTGTTTTTGCAAATTTCTTCCTCGCCTCTCATGATCTCATGCGAAAATGCTGCTCGTCTTGAAGCTCCCTGGTGATTATTTTTAAAACTTCACCAATAAACTCTCCTGAAAATGAGTCAATTTTTCACTAAATCCAACTTATCTTGCTTTCATTTCATTTACCTTTTTTTTCAATTTTCTTGTACATACATTCGTATCTGCATTTTCAACACTCGGTTTATTATCTGCAAAGTCTACGAGGTGCCGGCAAACTTTGCCTTGTTATTGCTGTTGCTGTGCGCTCTTCTGGCAGAATTTCAATTTTAAGCGGTCCGTTTTTCTTAACCTTCTTCTTTCGGCACACGTATCCCCCCCCCTCCAGAGTCAAAAACCTGAACAGTTATGCAGGCGAATCAGCTGCGGCGCCACTGTATGCCAGGAAAATCCTTTTTTTTTTATAATAATGGAAGAGAAGAATCAATAATATTCTTGTTGTTGTTGTATTTATTGGAAGCGTTTTCTGAATATATTTTGGAATTATAAATGTTAATTTATAACTCTGCTTAGATTTAGATTAATATTACAAATATATTTCGTTTAAGATTGCTTTATCTGTTCGGGATTACAATTATTGACGTGATTTTGTAATGATGTTCCAAAATTTTATTTACATAAGTTTTAGCTACAGAAGTTGAAGTCTAAAATTAGTTCACATTCAGACATTTTCATTTCGAGTTTTGCCTTTAATGAACTCACGACTTGTTGGCTATAAATAAGCCTTGAAAATGCCGGCAAACAGTCACCACATTCGGTTTTCGGTTGAAAAGGCGAACACAGATTTACAATTTGCAATTGTGTTGAATTGAGCTCGCGGTGTTGCAACGGCAAATTTAAGCGTTTTAAGTAGATTCAATGAATTCTATTTTCTCAGTTACATTTATTATTTAACATCTAAATATAAGTAAAATTATTGATTAAACTTTAAATTGATTATTGTTAAACTTTATTAAAATTTAAATTTATTAAAAAATATATATTTTTCTATTTGCAGAATCATGTTTGCTCTGTGGTATCTATCGCTGGCCCTGGATGAGTTGCGGTAAGTTTGCTAGCTTTCATTCCGCCTCTGTTCTTCAAGAAATAGTCATCTGATGCACCCTGTGCGATCACAGCACGAAACTCGAAAAAGCACAACAGCTTTTCTCAAGCTCAAAAAACAACGCATACTTTCAGGCGTACCAATGAAATTGGCACTAATGAACTTTCACTGTTTCTCTTGTTCTCTCTCGCTCTCTCATTGATAATTTTTTTATTTGTAACTCTCTATTCCCGCTGTTAAATTATACGATTACCTCACACAAGGTAGTCAAAGTAGTCAATGAGATGGTCTGGAATACAAAGAAGCGCCCACACAAAGAATCAATAGAATGGGGGGGAAAATAACAGCCGCAAAAAAAAAAAAAACAATTGCAGACACAAAGCAGACGTTTGTTTAAATTTAAATCTGTTTAAATTTAATTAAAGTCTCGTTAAGCTGCGCTGCGATGATCGCAAAACGCCGCACTAACTAGTAACTCGCTCAAGGTGAAATAATCGGAATCACTTACTTTCCACATACGGATACACGAAAGTCGGCTACAACAACACGACCCCGTCTGCTTTTGTCGACTTTTTTCGATGACTAGACAACAAGCGCAGAATTCATGACTTTCGCAGGCCTTCCAAGCCGAGACGTAGAATTTCCAGCCAGCGAAATTGAATAGAATTTTTTCGTTAGCAGTCAATTATTGTAAATCATGTGATTTGAAGTTGCAAATTATTGTAGCACTGAGAATATAATGGAAATTTTTAGAATTACGTGAATTTGGCAGAAGGTGTGGAAAAAGATAACCGAAGTTATTAATTATGCGATTCATGAGTTAACTTGTCAAAATTTTGTTTTTCCTTATCTGCTTTTTTTGATAATTCAGATAAGCTTTTTTTTTTATTATTATTAGAAGAACTTTGTATTTTAATAATTTTGTATGAAAAGTTGCTTTCTCAATTTTTCTGATTTTTCTGAGTGTTTCTTCTAATTTCAAACTATCTCACCGATCGTATTATTTCCTCCTAAACCATCAGCCGGCTGGCATTTCTATTGCCAATGAATAATAAATCACAAATAAATGCACATTTAAATGCAAAAAATCTATTATTTTAGCTTTTATTTCATTTCGAAGGGGTTTCAAAATTTGCTATCTGATTGCTGACAAAGCAAAAAAATTGGCACTGCATCAGTTAAGTAAGACTAAACTTTTCCTCTGAAATTAATTTAATTTTAAAATGTTTACATACTTGCAACAACATCATAAAATAAAAAAAAATATTCTTAATGGTGCAACATTGAATACGCTATAAAAATGCATTAGAGAAAAATTTGAGACGTTTTAGTTGAGGAACACTCAATTGATTTTTGGTTGGCTGGATTTTTCTATATTTTCTCTGAAATACACAGCAAGCAACTGCTGAGCAACTGAGTTACACTGCAAAAATAGTGACTCACCACCACCAACAACATTCTGTCTTCCACAAGCAACAGTAATAAAAAGCAAACCGCCACTCAAACCAAACCGCCACTCAAACCAAACAAAATCTCGTGAAGGTAATTTATTATTTTCTCGATGAAGGAGACGAGGGACGACTGACGTGCATTTAATGGACGAGTTAAAAAACAATTGAAAAAGTTAAGACAAAAATTCAGAAAGCAGTTTTTTAACTTAAACCGACCGCAAGCAGAGGAAATGAGCGAAGATGCCTTGCAATTACACGCACACATACGTTGTGTCTCATTTATATTTAGATAGTTTTTACATATTTGTGAGTAGATGTCAGAAATAAAGCGAAAAATCTGCATAGCAACCAGCAACAGCCACGCTTTGATTTGGTTTGCACATCTCGTTAGTTGGTGGAATTTAAGGAAATTAAATTTCTATTTCATATTTTCGATATACGATATTTTAAATATTTTGTATATTAATAAATTTTAAATTATATATTTTTATTTATTCCCTTTTATTTGAATTAATTTTGTAAAAATTTAATTTCTAGCAAACGTTTTGGTTGGACATTTTTTAATATTTTTAAAAGTAAGAAGCCCGCAGCTATAGCTGATGACGATAATAAGCCATCGACTTCAGGTGTTCGAATAAAATCGGCCGTAGCATCCGAAAAAACTGAGAAAAGCTCAGAAATATCATCAACAACAGAATCAATTGTTGCACCAAAATTACCAGAATCCGTAGGACCGAAGAAAACTGAGAAAATCTTCCCATATCGACCCGAATCTGATCTTAACCAAAATCAGAAGTCAGAAACATCAATATTCAAGCCAGATTTGAAGCCGACAACTCCGTCCCTAAAGATTTTCGAAAAACCTAACGCGGAACCTGCAGAGGAAACGATTGAGAAGCCTGTCGAAAAACCAGCTGACAAACCAGCTGACAAACCAGCTGACAAACCAGCTGACAAACCAGCTGACAAACCAGCTGACAAACCAGCTGACAAACCAGCTGACAAACCAGTTGACAAACCAGCTGACAAACCAGCTGACAAACCAGCTGATAGACCTGCCGAGAGACCTGCTGAGAGGCCAGCCGAGAAACCTCTTGAAAAACCGGCTGTAAAACCCATCGAAAAACCGCTCGAGAAGCCGGCTGAAAAACCAAACGAGAAACCAACCAAGAAGCCACTTGAAAAACCGGCTGAAAGGCCTATTGAGAAGCTGGCAAATAAAACCGCCTCCCCCGCAGGAAAATCGGAAGAGAAACTCAGAAATGGACGTCCCCCCGCTGCCTCAAAGTCCTCGCCCAACAAGAACTCCAGCCCCTCCAGCCCCACCGACAGTCTCGACCGAAAATTGGCCGAGTCCTCCAAGTCCCTGCAGAATGGAGATGCCAAATTAAAGGCCAAATTGAAGGATGCTACCAACGATTTTCTGGCCAGTGAGACCAAATTGGCTCCCTTCGCCAAGCAACCTCAGCCGGCGGGAAGGTAGGACTTTTCTTTATTTATCTTTACTTAACTTTTAAACGTTTTTTTTTTTTTACTTGAATTTGTATAATTTAAATTTGAACATTTGCGCGGCTTGTTAGCGCATTTGCAATTCCATTCCGTCAGAGTCACAAATCGCTCTCGTGGTCAAATCGGTCGCAGTTTTGTTCACCTCGACCTCCTCTGCCATCGGCCAACCAACCAGCCGATTGGTTGGTCCCATCCTCACCCCCTACTTGGGTTCAAACACCTCACTACACCGAATGTTCCTTCCTTTCTAATTTTGCAGTTTGCCCGAACTGCGAAACTGCAAGCGGGCGGCGGCATCGCGACGCACAATCAACTGCGACACCCCGCCGACACAACGCATCACCGTCATCATCATCTCATGCGGCGCGCGATTCGCCTACATGTTGCACATTAACTGTACCGCTGCATTTTCAAAAATTTTAATGTCCGTCCCCCCCCACACACTTCGTTGCATTGTAGCAAAATGTAATCGCAAAAATGTGTGCGTCGCTTTGGTGCAAAAACTTCATAAGACCGCCACAGCTAGAATGTTCAAGTTTCATTTTTCCATTTTGCCTCTTAAAACAGTTTTTTTTTTTTTTTTTTTTGCATGCCAAGAATACACTTTAAACATGTTTACACGCACGCAACGCATCTCAAGTCAATGTCTGTCAACAATATTTTCGCGAATATCATGAAAAGTTTCGTACTTGAAGCGAAGTGACAAGCCAAAGAAGGGCAATTTCGCGAACCAGAGAATGATCGAATGATTATCGTCATTGGAATGTTCTGTAGTAAAGAATTACTCGAGACAAGACCAGACAATTATCGAAATCATCTCGAATTCCAAACGAACAGCGGCATCTAAACGCTCGTTTTTCGGGGGACGGAAATCGTAGATTCAAATAGCGTTATTCAGGCGAGTCCCCGAAATTGTAATCGTCTTCTTCACTATAGATGCGAATCTAAAGCGAGATCATAATCTACACTCTAGATAATATAGAGACAAAAATCTAGAATCGAGACGAAATCCAGAGATTTAAAAGACGTTCGTTGCTACTTGAAATGTCCCAAATTTAAAGAAAAAACCCCAGATTTTTTGCTTAGAAGTACGGAAGCTGAAAAATAAAAGTGAGCAAAACGAGGCACCACTTGTTTGTGCCGCTAAATTTTGGCAAAATTTCAAAATTTCTTGTGCCAAAATTGCATATTACGTTAAAAAATATAATAAATATTACA
Source organism: Sicus ferrugineus (assembly GCA_922984085.1). NCBI lineage: Eukaryota > Metazoa > Arthropoda > Insecta > Diptera > Conopidae > Sicus > Sicus ferrugineus. The sequence goes on along the minus strand of OV277350.1, from coordinate 32,051,357 downwards.
GTATCGTATGCTATTTTCTCCCAGTGTCGTCCACATTATACGAAATAGTGTAGAAATCTGCAAATCCCTACAAATATCCGAAAATAAAAATGTCTTCTTTTCACAAAAATTACAAAATATAATCTATTAAGTAAAACATAATACAGAAAATACAATTATAATGTGTTAAAAAATGGCATTTTTTTGGCGGCAAGTAGAATCTAAAATTTCTTATTTCTTTTTCCTCTTAGCTCGAAATAAAAATAAATACTTAAAAGATTAACAAGAGAAAATATATAGAATGTACGATTATGTTATTTTTGGCAATAGCTGCCAAAATATTCGTAGTTTATGAAATGAAAAATTGAACTGAGATCGATTTTTATGCCGGCAAACCGATGAACGAACGTTTTAATGAAAAATATTTTTTACTTTACTTTTTTTATTTTACTTTAAATTTTTTACTTTACTTTAAATTTTAATGGCGGGAGATCAAAATTCTGGGGGCAAAAAAAAAATGCAAGAAATGTGAATCTGAGAGAATATTTTGCGTTTCTGGAGGGAGTTTAAAAATAAGTTCTCGTCACCATTTTTGCTGAAAATCTCAAAATATATATAATAATATCCGGTCGAGCGACTGAAGCCCTCAATCTTGGAAATGCAGGAATTTAGATTTGCGCGAAAATCAGGAGAATATCGTGCGAGGAGAGGGAGGGGAGGACTTACATCCCGATCTCGATTATCGCTTTGCGTGAAAATCGCTGGCTTGATATTAATTATCGTCTCAACTGAAAAATCTTTATAAAATCTTATTTGCTGTGTGAATATATATGTGTGTGTGTGTGTGTGTATATATATTTCTCCAAGCTGTCATGTCATGTCATGTAAAGTTTCTCAAAATCCAAAGAACTATCATAAAAATGCTATAAAGCAAAAAAAATTTCCAGATTTCTTGCAGTTCTGTAAAACTTAAAAGGATTCGCTTTTTTCAAGGTTACGATTCAAGTATCTTGATAGAATTTATTTCATTGTTGTTGTGAATAAAAAACAATAACAACAACAGTAACGACAACAACAACAGTAATGACAACAACAGTAACGACAATACAATCCCACAACAACAATATAATCCCACACTAACTGTCGGCATTCAGCCACCTTCTTGCCACCCTCTTTGCAAATAAACAACCCTGAAAAAACAGCTAACTTTACATTTGACGTAAACAGGCGGAGGAAAAAAGTCAGTAGCCTAAATACAAAAAAAAAACGTTGCATAATCACCGTGCGATTTCGAGCGTGAGTGTGAACAATTTCGTGATTATGTAACGCGTCTCTTGTTTGCTTGTCCGTTTCGTAGATTCTCGCCCTGGCTGAGAATCATTTGGCTTTTCAACTTGTTCCGCCCCAACAAACGAGCTGCATAAATAAATTAAATCTTTTTCATTCAATTTTGTTTTTCTCCTTCTCGCTGCCGTTATTATTGGCTATTTGGCAATAATTCAAGAAAAGAAATGATTTTCTCTTAAGACAAAACGTGAACAAAATAGAAAAATACAAAAAATACAATTTACGAAAACGCTAACGAAGTGTCAAGTTCAAGATTTTTCTCTTTTTAACGCAAAATGCAACGAATGAAAAATAGAACATCTAAAAAAAACAGCATACAGCATACATACAACATACATACAAACAGCAACAACGACGTCAAAAACATACAAAAACCACCGTTCAAGTTCAATAAAAGGCGTAACTGTAACGGTTTTTTTATGAGTTGTTAACGGGATTTTTAAGAATAATGACTTCAAAATTTTGCTTAAAGCATTCAATTTGTTTACACTTAAAGTTTCCAATATAAAATCCTGTTTTTTTTTTTTGGGGGGGATAATCAGTGACTGCGTTTTTGTTGAACTGTCAAATCATGTGAATGACAAACGAATAACGGCATTGAAAATAATGTTGTTGCAAAAGAACTGTCAAACAATAGGTTTCTCCTCTTCTTCTTATTTTATTGCAGTTATATCACGGTGACATTTGATTTGTAAAAAACATTTTTATTAATTTTCAACAAACCCGAAAAGTTGAATATATATTTTCAAATTTCAAAGATTTACTTATTAATTTTAGTTAGTGCAATTCAAAACTATTATTTTGTTATTTGTTTTGTAAATTTTACGAGAGAATATAAAATCATACAATGGAATGTATGAACAGATTATTATTTTCATACAGACTAAAATCTGAAGGCAAAAACTTAAACTTACTAAAGACGACTGAAGGAATCAAAAGTAGAAAATTGTAATTCTAATGAAAATTTTATTAAAGGCTGCAAAATTTTATTAAAGGCTGAACTGCAACAACATTCTATCAGCTTTTATCAGGTGGTTTTTAATGAAGGCAAGCAAATTATGAGAAAAATTTAGATAATGTTTTCGCTTCAATAAAATAAACAACAAATAGATGGCGAAAAGAGTTGCTAAGGCCAATAATAGCGATGAAAAAAAGAATTAAATAAGTCAATAATAAAAACGTTGATTATTTAATAACATTTGCGACTGTGTGAGTTGAAATGCTTTTGAAAATGATCTAAATAAATAAAATCAACAAATTCTTCTACCTTCATTTCTACACACCCAACATTGCAAATGAGATAATAAAATTAACTCTCACATGTCTAATGAAGTTGTTTAATGCCATTAAAGGGTTAAAGAAATCGATTTCTCTATTATTCCACCCTTACCATCCATGATTTTGGGTTTCAGTGGTTTCATTTAGGAAATATTTTGCAGGGAGTAAATTTACTCATTTTGCGTGTGTATTATTTGTCTCTTATTTGTGTGCAGGACTTTTATAGAAGCTTAGTGTTTGGCTGAAAAAGCTCATCACGCATGCTCACTCACATCTTATGTCAACTCAAGAAGAGAAAAATTCCTCTCAGAAATTGCAGAATTAGAAAACAACAACAATGATTACTTTCAGAAAAAAAAACCCGAGCTCTTTCTTGTTTGCAGAGACGAATGAAAGCAATAATAAAACAGTTGCAAAAAAAAACAAAAATGAACTTTCCGACCGGCTTTCGCACAGTGTTGCCAGAATGGTAATTTTATCGTAGCAAGAGTTGAAAGCCCCCACCGCACCGTCGGGTTAGAACACGTTTATAACATTTGTTACATTTTCATTATTTGATGTGTGAAAATTTTTATTAAGAGATTTTTCTAAAATTAATTTTTATGAAATTTTTTGATAAATAAACTTTTATAAATAAAAGTAAAACATTTTTATAAAAAACAATTATAAAATTTGGCATATTCATGAAACTTGAAATATTATTTGAGGACAATCACAGAGACAAAATTACTGGGCCTCAAAATTCGATTTTGCCAACTATTTAAAGGTCCTCTGGCAACACGGTCTTCGTGCTCCATACGATACCAACCCACATGTACAGTGGTGGCAAATACTTTCAAGCTAAGCAGTTAATACTTTCGCAGTTGTTGTTATTTTAATTAGTGGAGCTCTACATATCAGTCTTCTCATCTGCCTGCTTGCCTTGCTGTCTATCTGTCTGTCTGTCTGTCTGGCTGTACGTCACAGCCGCCGCATCGGTTATTTGCAAGTAAAAATATTTGTGGGATAAACTTTAATTACCGCTGCTCCCCACTGTTGTTTGCGTGTGTGCGTGTGTGTGCCAGACAGCGCAATGAAATTGTGTGAGTGCAGTGGGGAACGAATTTGAAAAAAGGCAACGTCTGCAGATGAGGCTGAAAACGTTTTTGATCATTGTTCCGCTGGACGTTGAATTGTACGGTTGCAAAAAGGTGAGCGCTCAGCAAAATTTATCTAGTACAGAAGAAGTAAAAAAAATTAGAACGGGTTGAGAGAATAAAGCTACTATTTGAAATTTACTTGCTGTTAAATAATTTAGAATTTTTTATATGGAAATAAAGTTGGTGTGATGGTGAGAAATGCGTTATTAGAAACAACAAAGTTTTTGAGAAATTTTAATTCTAGAGAACTAAATGAATGCAAAATTTTACAGTTCTCGATGTTTGAAGTGTAATTTGGTGACTTCATTTTCTTCCCGCCTTTCTCGCTCCGTTGGTTGAATTTTTGCTTATTGTTCTTTATTCGTAATTCATGATTGGCTGAAGTTGTGATATAGAAAATTTGCCACATCTTTAGATTTTTGCTAGTAGAGGCAACCAAGATTGAAGTTTCATGATTTCACTGTATTTTCAATTGTTGTTGTATGTTGTATCATTAAAAATTCACTGTTATTACATAAAATATTTAATTTGTAGCCATATTTTCGATGTCTATTTTACGAAGATTATATGGTTACCGAGTTAAAAAGTCGGATATGATTACAAAATCAAAGTCGTGTAAATGAAGTCACGCAATTTTTTTAGACTGTTCAAAATCTAAGCCAGAATGCATTTTTATTATTTTAGCTTTAATTAGATATTTAATGTAAAAGGTAATCGAAAAATTATCAAAGAAAGGGAAATTCAGATTACTGTTTGATTACATCGAATTAGAAACAAAGATATGAAGATCAAACCTTAATTTGAACTAATTGATTTCTGCGAACGGAATTAACAAATTGTCAATCGATGTTTGAATACAAAATTCAAAATTAAGTAACTGATTTAAATTAAACTAAAAGCTTTTGTACTTAAATTCATTTGTTATTTCTTATTAAATCTTACACTTGTAATATAAATCGGTGTGTTTTTTTGCCTAAACTGAGTTTAGTATGTATTTCGCAAATTTTTCTAAAAACGTCATTTGGCATCATCGAAAAAAAGGTGGCCGTAAAATTTGACTTGGAAGCAAAAACCCGTCTTTTTGCCGGTTAAGAAAAAGCGATGAAAGTAAACTCCCGATAGCAGCAAATGAGTCGAAAGAAAAGCAGAAAATATAAAAAGCAGTATGAAGTCCTCGTCTGCGCCTGAGAATATTGAGAAGAAGAGAAAACCTGAAGCCGGTTTTTGCAAAATTTACTCAGCTACTTTAGTTATATTTTTAATTTATGGTTCACCAGTTTTTGCTCAACAAAATCATTATGACTGACTCATTGCTCTGGCCAGAGCAAGTATGCAGCTGTAATTGAGGAATTCTGTGAACCGGTTTGCAAAGAAAAATTCACAAAGCTGTACGCTCTCAAGTTTCAAATAGGGGGAGGGGAATTTTACATCGCAGTCAAAATAAAGGTTAATAATTTTTTTGTTCTTTTCGGTATCTGTTATAATTCCGTATTTTGACTGAAATGTAAATAGGGCGGTCTAGGGTCAGCGATCGATCAACACCGACGATCAAAGCAAAGGTGGCTGTGCAATCTCAATTGCTGATATTAAGGCATTGATTACATAAATTTTAAGAAAATTCGCCAAGTCGGCTGCTGAAAAACTATATTTAGTTGCTTGCGTGTGGTGGGCGGCGGCGGTGGCGGCGACAGCGAGAAACGCCGGTGTTTCCGAGAGTTGCCAACGCGCGTGTTTTTCAATCATTTCTTTTTAAATATTCATAGATAATAAGAATTTTTGAAAATCGAAAGTTGTTGCCAGTGTCAAATAGCATCTAACAAACAGACCAAAAACAAAATATTTCAGAGGTTTATTCTTATCTATTTTCTATATGTGACTTCCTGAACAATTCAAGAGTGTAAAAAAACTAAAAACGTAAGCAAAACAAGAACTCATTAAATTGAATTCTTTTGTGGTTGTCATCGGGTTGAAAAAATAAACAACTTGAACGCTAAAAGCGTTGCTCTATTTTTACTATCTTTCATTCTCTTTCATTGATTAAGAAAATAAAACCCAGAAACTTTGGCAACAAATTCATCCAATGAGTGGCTGATAAATTCTGTAATCTATGAATGTTTTTGTGCAAATTGTATTTCTCTATTTAAAAGAAAAAGTTTTCCTATTAAAAATTTAAAGCACACATGGTAAAATAAAAGCCTAATGCAGCAAAAATGTTGCATAACAAGGTTTTCTACGAACTACTCACGTGTCTGCATCACGCCGACTGCATCGTTTTCCCCACCCACTGGGCTGTCAGTCTCTCTCCGCGCGTCCTCTCTTCCAAGTTTAAATAGAATTCAAATGAATGTATTCGTGGTGTCAGCAATTAGTTGTAGTCTACAAAAGTCTAGTTTTTATATATGTTAACAAAAGGCAATTAATTTCAGCGAAGCGTATATATGTACTACGTATAGAATTTCATATCTTCACAAAAATATATTTGAATGAGTGCCAAATATTGAATATTTTTTCCTCTGGTGCTCAAAATTCTCATTACCTAGATAATTTTATAATTCATGTAGCCACCACTGTAGACGACAAGCTTCGGGAGAGTAAGTTTTTGTACTCGCTGCAAAGGAAAGCGAGCTTTTAATGCTTTCGCTCACACACTGCAAAACGCAGCTCTTGATATTGTGAAATCGTAGAAATGCCATTGCATGGTAAAGTAAATATAAACTGAATTTTTTTATATCAATGTAATTTGTTACCTCTTATGGGTTATAATTAAGGTTAATAATATAAGTAAATAATATAAGTAAATAAATAAAAGATTTTCTTTATAATAGGTAAGCGAATAAGAAATTGTAATGCGCCGAGTTGGCATCTCCGATTGTGTTTTCTCTTCAAGCTCTTCCCCAGCAAAAGCTCGCGTAGCTTTTTCGTATAAATGGCAAGCTTTATTTCGCTTTCCTATAAACTTTATAGCAGCAAATGCTATAATTATGCTTTCTGTTTGCCACAGAATTGCCGCGAGAATTCAGTTTTATTCTTTTTTTTCCCTCTTCACTTTTCCAAAGTAATAATTTTTGTTTTATTGTCTTGCCAGACAGTTTAAATTACAACATCCGGCTTTTTGACTTTAATTTCCATTCATGCATTTAAACTGTGATTTACTGAAATGAGAGTGCAGAAAATCCTAGAAATTACGATTGCATTCCCAACCGATTTAAGGTGCGACTACAGAAAATATTAGCAAATTAGAGAATCACATTTCGAAAATTGAAATTGTTTAGATAACAATTGCGTCTCTTTTAATGCGTTTCAATTTTCGGATTATCTTTTTGAAGTCTCGTCATACACGAAATGAATGCATTCTTTCGATTTCTGCCAAACGAGGAATCTTCTGCATTCTTTTATCAATGCATTTCTGCCATTTCTTCATTATTTATTAAGTGTTGCATTATAACACCTTCGTGATAATTTTAACTGTAAGAGCAGCCAACTATTTCAACGTATTCACAATATTATCGGAAATACATTCGGTCACGTATTAGTGATTCAGAGCAATCGGAAATTCTGTTGAATTCCTGGCTTTTCTTTCTATTCAATTGAGTTTCTGAAGTCATAAATTTTCTGACAAATTCAACGAAATACAATATATCGCGGTAGTCATTGCTGATTGACAAACTTGATAATCTTGAATTGTGATTAAAACATTTCGTGGAAAAAGTGAAAAGTTATTGATTAGTTTTGAGTTTGTACTAAAAAAACAAAAAAAAAACACAATCGTCTCCGTGCAAAGTACTTGAAACTTAAATTCAAGATTATATTTTAAAATAAAACGAAGAAAGCAAAAAAAAATAAAATTGAATGTTCGAATGAAAAATAAAATTGAAAATTCCTTTCCCCGATTTTAAACAAATTCCACGCGTATATTTTTTGACACAAGGCGGAGTTTGATTTGCAAGGATTTTCGGATATTCTGCCCCTGACGACTAAAAATTCTCGAAAACTATGCAAGGTACAGCCACGAAATTTAGAGTGCCCAGACACAGATTGCTATTATGAATTTTCTGATAAATTGTGAGCGAGATTGACTAGGAAGACGTCATCCATCTTCCATATAAATTAATATAGAAAAAAATCTATTAAAAAACAAAAGATTTAATAAATAAAAAGTTTTATTTAACAGGAATTTAACTTGTCTTGTTCTTGAATTCTCATTCAAATAATCATTTCCTTGAATTATTTATTGACCATTCATGTAATTCTTTTAATCTTCCTTTAGTTTATTAAAATTTAATAAAAAATTAAATTATTTCGAAATTTAGACTACTAAAATTTAGACTAAAACTAAAATTTAGATGTAAATCCATCTAAAAGATTAAAAATAAATACATTTATATAACTTTTTCATTGTTTTCCAATAGTGAAGACTGCACAATATTCAGATTTAAAAGAGTTATTTTCATAATTCTTCGAATTTCATATTTGTCAGCTTGTTTGTAATTGCAATTGGAGAGTAATGATTATTTTTCTTTGTAGCTCTCCGTTCTTATTTGCCACTTTTGTTACTGACTTATTGACTTTTGTTATTTTAAATGTAATTTTTAATGTGATTTTAAAACCACAAAAGATATCGTGCGTTCTTTAGTCTGACTATTCTGCAATATTATTGCTAAAACACATTTTTTCGCAAGAAATCTGAAACTGAGTCAGATGGTTTATTTTGGCTTTGAATTCTCAAATCCACACACAAGAAAAAGAATCTCAAATTGCAGCAAATTCCTGAACGTAAAAACAATTGTTGTTTGAATTGTTTATTGCTGTTTCTTTTGTTTCTATCTTTTTCATTCGTTTTTCTAAGAATTTAATAACAGATTTATTTATTTAAGAAAGTGAATTGTGAAAAGGAAAAAATACAGGATTACAGAACTCAAAACAACTTTTAATTAAATGTAGAAAACAGCACAATTTATTAGAAGTTGAGATCCATGCACAGGCCGCCTCCTCCTCCTCCTCCTCTTCACCGCCTCCTGCTCCTCCTCCTCTTCTTCACCGCCTCCTCTTCATCGCCTCCTCTTCCTCTTCACCGTCTGCTCCCCTTCGCCTCCTCCTCCTCTTCTTCACCTCCTCCTCCTCTTCTTCAGCGCCTACTCCTCCTTCTCTTCTTCACCGCCTCCTGCTCCTCCTCCTCTTTTTCTTCTTCACAGCCTCCACCTCCTCTTCTTCATCGCCTCCTCTTCACCGTCTGCTCCCCTTCGCCTCCTCCTCTTCTTCGCCTCCTCCACCTCTTCTCCTCACCCCCTTCTTCTTCTCACTCCTCTCACCTGTTTTCGTACTCCACGCTTGACTTTATAAATTCTTTTCCCAAAATCGATTAAAAACTTGCTATAAATAAATAATTCATTCATACTCAAAACAGATTTTACATTTCGCACATGAATTATTTTTGCAACAAAGTAGCGAATGAAATAAAAACGGACTTAAGCAATCAGTCAGTCAATCGGTCGACGGGGCCAGTCAGCCAATAATTGCGAGAGTGGTGGTGGTGGTGGTGGTTGGATCCCAAGGAACGAAAGAAATGTCATCAAATTAAAATGCTGTGCAGCAGTCGCGGTGGGCAAAGGGAGTGACAAAGTGGGGAAAGAGCGACAAAGTGGGGAAAGAGCGACAAAGTGGGGAAAGAGCGAAGAGCGCGTAAAGGAGGGGAGAAACAAAATTGAAATATGGCAGCACAGTTCATTAAACACTTCCGGCTGCCGACCGAGCCGGCTGCAACTTTCAATTTCGGACGCTGTGCAGCAGCAGCAGCAAGCACTGCAGCGCCATCTGCGCATTCGATAAACGTGTTCGCAGTGAATGCAAGACACGACGACTACGAATTAAGATGCCCAAAAATGCTTTTTTCGAACGGTAGCGCAGCGGCAGCAACAATTAAAGGCAGCAAAAGCTGGCGACGAGTTTCGTTTTAATATCTTATCTTGCTGTATGAGGATGGGAGTGTGGAAAAGGGGGATAGAGAGTGCAACTGTCCCCCAAAAGAAGTTTTAAGTTATTTATAGATCTTTACGGAATTTTTTAAACCTTTACAAAAATTTACACAAAAATTAACTATTACAAAAATTAACTATTATATCTGTTCTACTGCTTCCCCCTTCTAAAAACCCCGCCTACGCCCTTAATGCTGCCTAAGCTGCCACTTAACTGATAGAGGCTCCATTTTGACTTAAGAAAATAACGAGAAACAGGAAAAAAACCCAAAAAAATACCTTCGAACTGTAAGTTTGAGTGAGGGAGTAAGCTGAGGGTTCCCGTTGCTGCGTCCGTGGCGTTGTTGGTGGTATTCGTGTCCGTGTCCGTGTCCCTCAGTGAGCGCAGTTTTAATCGTAGTTAAAAAAAAAACAACACCAGCTTCTCGATTGCAGACTCGCCGGTGCGACGGATGCGCGCTCTCTTCAGCAAAACTATCACGCTACTTCAATTTGTTATAAATAAATTTAACTCAATTATATTTTTCCAACTCCGCTTTATTTATTATACAATTTTTTTTCTTTTTTTTTCAACTTCTCTGGCATGAAACGCAGCACGCATCTACTCACACTTCTACACACCACCGCCACCAACACCAGCAAAAACTCTCAGCTCGTTTTTCGTTATCGCAAAATTTCACTTGGACGGCTTTCGCACTCTTCTGCGTTTCTAGATTTATTTTTCGTGTTTCGTTTTTTTTTTGTTTTTGCTTTATTGGTTTTTTGTGGAGTTTTTCTTTCACTGTCTGCTGCTGCCGCCTGTCTCGCCCGCCCCCGCCTCCACCGCCGCACGACCCACGGCCAGTCGTCGTGTCGTGCCTGCTGCCACTTGCTTGCTTATCAATTGCACGCGCTTAACTTGCGCGATCTGGCAACGCTGCTCGTGTTTAACGTGGTAGTGTGTGACTAACTGGCTGTTTGAACGGTCGTCTGTTGACTGCTTGTTTTCAGTAGTTGAGCGCAAATCAGGAGTTTCGGTTTACCGCTGTTTCCGTGTGCTTTTTCTGTGTTTAAGCCAAGTTAATACCGTCATCGTAATTGCATCGAAGACTCTCGGGGGAAAGCAAAGGAAAAAACCCGAAATCTATATTAAAAAAAAAAAAAAAGCGAAATCGAGCCAATTGAAGTAAAACAAAAATCAAATCGTCAAATTCAGTCAAGTTTAATTAAGAAACAATTATTAAATCTAATCTGAAATTAACCTAAAAAACTATAATATTAATATAAAATTTGGTCAATAATTGTTTGCCTAAAAAGTTTCCACACCCTTCAAGTGCGAAGTTATCGAAATTACGGAATTAATTCTGGAATTACTGGCTCTGATAGTTAAAATTTATTTTAATTAACAATTATATATCGTAATTATTTTGATTTAAGGATCAAAAGAAATACAAATCTGTGCTGTTTATAAATTTTGTCTCTCATGAGTGTTTCACGTTGATGTAGAATTGAGAGAGAATTTCACTTTTCTTACTGTTATTTCATGCCACAAAAATGTCATGCGTTTCGAAAATCTTTGATTTAAACATTCAAACTTAGTTTAAAAAAGACTTGAAATACTTTTCTCTTATGAGAGTTTTAATTTATAACGTTTATTTTGAACTCTTATGAGGAAAAAATCTCCGCATTCTAGAAATGTTGGAATAGAAAAATTCTAAAACTTTCCAAAATTGCTGAATGCATTTTTAAAAATATATTTCTTCAATTCTAGTTTTGTATTTTAGTTAGAAAACTGGTTCAAGTATTAATTCAAACTTAAATCAGTACTGTGATAAAAATATAGCATGTAATAAAAAAATTTCTCTAATAATAAAATTGCTGTAAATTGGCTTCATTTGATTGAAAGAAGATTGAAAAAAAAGCCAAATATTAGCTTTGCTTTACCGTAAGCCACCTAAAATTTAATTTCAATTTCAACGCGAGAAATTGAAAAACAAATTTTATTTAAATCTAACTCGCTCACCAAATTAAATGATTTAAAATTATGCAATTTTAGGTAAAAATACTCATATTTTTTTTCTTTGATCATCATGTTGTTTCTTTTCAAGGAAAATAAGTGAATTTTCATGTCTTCCATTTTCTTCAAAGTTGAAGATTTATCTCTCATGCTAGAAATTTTTTCGTTCTGCCTTAATTTTTCTCTCTCATGCGATGAATTTTTCATTCGAATCAAGTCGAGTTGCATCCTTTTCGTCCACCTCTAAATTAAATTTATTAAGTGGGCATTAAGTGGGCTTTGAAGGCAACTCACCCTCTCGATCTCTCTTTCTCCCGCTCTCTCTCTCACTCCTATCTCTCCCTCCTAACCCTCTTTTTTTTCTTCCTTTTTCTTTTCGTCCCTTTTCTACACTCCTTTCCAGGAATAAAAGTTTTTAATTTAGTAGATGTGGACAGAAAAGCGCTGTAATCTGTGAAGGACACGTAATAAGATTCCTTTTATGCTTTATCCTGTCCCTTGCGATATAATTTTTACTTTCTTTTCTTTTAAAAAGTCTTGTAAAAAGTCAGTCTAATTTTTTTTTTTTTTTTTTTTTTTTTTTTTTTTTTTTTTTCCCTCGGGTTGAGGTTGTCCTGACTCTAGTCCTTGTGGTTGAAATTTTGCTTTGCTTGCTGTACTTTACGTGTAATCGAGTGTATAATTTAAAAATCTATCGTTGAGTCAGTCAACACCAACGACTTCCTCCACCCTGTCGACCGACCGACCGACCGACCGACTGCTCACTGGTTGCACTTACAGTTGGCGATAAAAGTCACGCACGAAAGTAGCAAATCATTTTCTCCGTTCTGTCTGTTGCTTTTAAGCAAAGGAAGCAACAATACATTGTTGCCATCTTTGTGAGGAAATTACGATGCTATAATATTTTTTTTTTTTAATTCACGTTGATATATTTAATTTCGCTTAGGATTTGATTTTTCTCCATAATTGAAATGGCGATTTCAGGATGAGGAAAAACAGGAGACGAATAACGAAAAGTTGTGGACTTAATTGTGACAGTTGTGGAGTGGCCATATGTGTGGGATTTCTCGGTGATTATTTTATGGAACATTTTATGGAACATTTTATGGAAAATTTTACATTAAATTGAAAATTTTTATTCAAAGTTGTGATAGTTGGGAAAAACGGGATTTCTTTTTGCTTAGGAAAATCGAGGTGGCAGTTGACACCATAAAAGTCGGAGAAAAATCAACAAAACTAAAATATCAACAAGGGTAAGAAAACACGACAACTCGAGGGGTTGAATTGAGTTGAATTGAATTGATTTGAATTGAATTGAATTTGCATATTTAGTTTTGGCAGAAACGGCATCGAACTACTCTACGCGTACATTTCGGTCCAGACCGACGACTGTCCACGCTTAACCAATATTTGCGTTCCCCACATATTTCGAGAGCCTCTGAATATCCTTTCAGTTGGAACTTTTCTCCGCTGTACTCGGGAGTTCGACTATTTTTCGGTTTTGTTTGCGTTTCGTTTCTTCTGTTTATTTCAATTGTTGACGGTTAGCGGTGCAGCTCCCCCCCTCCCCCCCTCCGCCTCTTGAACGCGCTGATGTTTCGTGGTGCAGCCGCGTCTGTGTTGCGTGTTGCTGAGCGGAAACAAGCACGCGGCAGACAGCGGCAGGCAGCGGCAATGCAAGTGTGTGGCGGCTGCCGTTGCTTTTTCTATTTTTGCTGTCATTTAAGCATGAGTTGAATTTTGATTTCTATCTGTTCGCGGCGAGTCGCGCGAGAGCTCAAGCGCACCAAAATAGCAATCCGTCAAGAGTTTCGAACGAAACTTTGTGTGTGTGTGTGTGTGTGTGGAGAGAAAGCAGAGCGAAAAAAGGAAAGACAAATTGAACTACCGGAAAAAAACGGACGGCTCAGACCAAAAATTCACAAAAGCCATAAATTTTAATTATTTATTTAGTTTTCTTGTTTTATTGATTTTTAGAATTTTTTTTTACAATTTTTTTTGAATTTCTTTTAACAATTTTTTATTTTTTTTTTTACAATTTTTTTTTATTTATTTTTTTTACAATTTTTTTTTTATTTTTTTTTTACAGAACAGTATTTCGAACGAACTTTATTTTCTTATTATTTCATTCTCAACTTTCTTTTATTTCTTAATCTCGTTGATTATTATTATCTTCTCGATTATTTTGTTTTCAATTGAATTTCATTTATTAAACTTGTCATTTTCAAGGTTTAATTTATTCATATAATAATTAATTTTCCTTTCAATTCTCTTCTCATTTAATATAATTGTTGACTGCTTTTAAAAAGTAAACATTTTCTTAAGAAAAGATAAACAAGCAAGCTGCTGCCCCTCATCCCGCTCCCCCCCCCCCCTCCTCGTCCAACTCAGCGACGACTCTCTCGTAAGGAAATCTCGTACCTGCTACACTCTTGCATATTCGCGATAATAAATGACAACAACACGCTGAACACCGAACTCATCTGCCTGACCAGCAAAACGCCAGCAAAACGCCAGCAAAACAGCAAGTTAATCACACTCACTTCACGCTGATAAGATAGTCAAAAGTCCGTCCAGAGGGTATTTTCAGCTGTTCAGCTTCTGCTGCGCAAACTGAGTGGCATGTGATTCGCTGCTCTGCTCTCGCCGCCGCCGCCGCCACCGCCGCCGCCGCCACCGCCGCCGCCGCCACCGCCGCCGCCCTGCCTTTGCGAGAAGCGAAGTGAAGAAGTTCATTGAAGAAGATTAAATCACATTTTTATTAGAAGTTCTCTTGCTTTCGCTAGACTTAAGTGAGCAAATTTATGTTGGCACAAAATATCAAAGCGTTTGTACAGCACAGCACAGCGCAGCACAGCGCAGCACTGCACAGCTCAGCACAGCACAGCGCAGCTCAGCACAGCACAGCGCAGCTCAGCTCAGCGCAGCACAGCACAGCGCAGCTCAGCGCAGCACAGCACAGCACAGCGCAGCGCAGCGTAATGAAAACCGCTGCAGCAAAGACTTGTCTCAAGTACCACCACATGTGGCCCCCTTTATTTTTTTTTGATGTATCCCACTTAATAAGGAATGGCAAAAAAGCGGGCAAAAATTTAATCACTTCAATTTGAACTCGACTACTTACTGTCTTCTCTCTCCGCGTGCCACTTAAATAGCAGAGAAACGGGGAAAAGCGAAAAAGAATTAATAGAATAACTGCTGTGACAAGTCATAATCTACTCAACTTTAATATCATTTATATCACTCGAGAGTGCACACAAGCACACATGCATGCATACACACTTGCATTTATGTACCCCAATGAATGAGATTAAATTGAATTGAGCGAAGAATTTCAACAACGACGAACAACGAAAAGTTTTTGAAGCATTATTGAGAGCATTTTTTGTTTTTTTTTCTCTCACTTCCACTGTCATTTCTGTGACTCCGAGAACTGTTTGCTGTTTGTTTTGTTTATTCAATCCTGTCATCCGAACCTGTCATCCGATCCTGTCATGTTTATTTTAATGTTGGTGGTGTTTGTTTCTTTATTTTTGTGTTAGCTTTCAAAAGCCGAATTAATGAACAAAACATGAATATTGTTTTGATTTCGTCACTGAATTCGGACCGCGGAGGTGAACAATTTTGAGGCTTTAGAAGAGAATTTGTAAAGAAAGGAAGAGAAATCGGAAATGAGTTTTTTTTAAAAGATTTTTTTTTTTTTTGAATATTCTTGTTTTTACTTAAAATATACTTATATTTTCTCCCATTTTGTTGTTTTCCGAGAGAGAGACAGAGAGAGGGAGAGTAATAAAATTTTATCGAATTTGAAGAAGTTCTAAAATTTCCTTCAATGCTATTTTTGCTTCCCAGCAAGTTTGTAAACAGGATATATTAAATTTAATTGTATAACAACCGCAATAATTCAATGGATACACGCTGTTGCTCTCGGCCTCTCCTTCCCCTCTCTCTTCTCTCTCTCTCTCTCTCTCTCTCTCTCTCTCTCTCTTTACTCTCTCTCTCTCTCTCTCTCTCTCTTCCCTCTTTGCCATTTAATCCAAAGTGAGTGTTGTCACCAAATTAATGGCCGCCCGCCGGCTTTTGAGTTCACAATGAGTTCTCAACAATGGCTGCCCACAGCAAAAACGACCATCAAAATTAAATTGTATTGTGAATGATTTTAGGCGCTGATAATTGTTCTGAGTTGCTATGATGGCTTCGCTCTCTCTCTCGCTCTCTTTCCCTCCTTCCCTCTCTTCCTCTCTCCCCAATGGAAATGCGTGTGAATTGTGAGGTTTTGGAATGTGAAAGCGCCCTCATCATCTAACTATGAAAGCCAGCATGAAATTGTAATCATGTCTCAACGCCTTCGATGGCGGTTCCATCCATCAAATCACAGCATTCGACTGGCCGCAGATTTAATCAGCAGAAATCATCGGGTGTTTCCTTCAGTGCTCTCCTTCCTCTATACAATCGAAAAAGTATTCCCCGTACTAATTTATGGCACTGGAGCATGGAAATTTTGTCACCGTTTGTCCCATATTCGGCGAAAGAAACTCGTCGTGTGTTTATCCAGCGTTTTTCTCTTCTAATCCCCGGTTACACCCATAACTTGGTTAATCTCTTGCGAGATAATCTCGCGAACCGCACTGCTGCTGTACTGTCTCTGCTCTCCCTGTTTCTCTGCTCTCCCTGTTCTCTGCTCTCCCTGTTTCTCTGCTCTCTACTGTTATACCTACTATAATTGCTACTGATTCCAAAGTGGCGGCGGATCTGTGATTGTGTGCTAACTGTATTTGTGTGCTGTAAGGGTTTTTCTTTTTATAAGTATTCCCTGTACCACTCGTTCAGGTCGTGTACTGCGCACATGCCACAGCTGCACACCAGAGCCGGAAACACACACACACACACACACACACCACACACACCGAATACCAACAAATATGCAGGTGTTGAGAGGAGGATTCTACTACACGAGTATTATGATGATGCTGCCCATCCTGAATCCTGCGCATCGTTCAACGAATTGAGCGTCTGGAAGAATTCCAAAAATATCGATACACAAAGCAATTCTTGGGCTGGGCACTTTTTTGTACCTAATATTGTTCGGATTGTGTGTCGCTAAGTCACTAAGCAGCACCAGCACTGCCGCACCCACGTTTCTTGTTAAGTGATTCTATTTCTCCTTGTTGTCGGGTCGTTGTTGTTGTTGTTGTTGGTGTACTTGTAATTTGATTACTTTCCATCAACTCAAATAGCTGTACTCACTCTGAATAAAAAAAAAAAATAAAAACTCAGTTCAATTAAAATCGCTTGGAAATTCCAAAAATGATGATTTCTAAAAAAATCTTCAATCAAAATGACAACTAATCTGTATTTCTATAATTTATATAGATTCTATAACATACATATTATATAATATATATTTTCTATAACTTATATATATTGTATAATATAATGATTTCGAAAATATATTTGCCTGGAATCGTTTGCAGGCAAAACTCATCAGTTTCATGTGTTGTTTTCCCCAGATACAGCTAGAGAATCGCGTAATCCTTACCAGTTGAAGCTACACGATACCTGAATATACGCGGCTGTTTCGAAATAACTACACTGAAACCCAAATGTTGCCGAAATATTGTGTAGACAGTTGATGTTATTGTAGCCTGCCAACATGTGTTGTTGTTGTCTATCTATCGCAAGAAGGTTAGAGCGACGAACTATATAGACAACATGGAAGATTTATTAGATCAACGTAGTTTTTCACTGAAGGTTAGGGATATTTAAATCTAGATAGAAAGTTTTAATCTTAGCTGTCTACCTAGGAATCGTCGATAATTCATATTTACTTTCTCAGAGTGTCTTAGAGTGTCTCAGAGTGTCTCAGAGGTAAACCAACCCGATAAAGACGCGCGTGATGAAGGGGGGAATCAATAGTCGCAGCTACGAATGCATTTTTAACGCTCACCATATGAGCACAACGCGTGCGCCTTTCCCCCCCCCCCTCCCTCCATAAATTCTTCCTGTCGTTCCTTTGAATATCTTCACATCTCAAGAGTACCAAGAGTACCAGCATTTCGGCAACAGCTTGCGTACCCGCATTGTTGCAGATGACGCCGACCTTTCAAATCGAAATCCACTTCACACCTTATGTTGCATCCGTTTTTATTTACAAACACAGGATAAAAATAAAGAGAAATACAGGAAAAGGAATCTTGTAAAAGTTAAACCATTTGAAATCCTTTATAATGGAGTAGAATGGAGTAGAATGGAGTAGGAATTACGTAGGAATTACCAACAAAAAAAGACCGAAGACTGTATTGCTTCCGAAGAGAATTAACATTATATTCAACTCGATTGTGATAACAATAGAATTCCCTTGTAGCCTTGTAGTTAATTTAAAATTCATTAATAACCACAAAAACCGATCTAAGTTCAGAGAACCATTCGACTTTCATAATATCATCGCATCACTTTGATCATATTATATCATTAATCAATCCTTTCTCTACTACTGCAAGGACACCCTATAAACAGCCACAATATCTCGGAATAACCTTGATTTTTAGTCGGCCGATAACTGAGGTCAAGACGACTTTTGCGACATTGCGAGAATATCACAGATCCGAGGTTTTCCTCGTTTCTTTGATCGTTTTCCGAGTTCTCTTTGTGATAATTTTTTAACACTGATAGCATTACGAATACAGCATTTTATTGAAACGTATTTTTTTAATTAAGATGAATCCATCTTCTATATATTGGCTACTTGAAAATATTGTATTCAAACGGCTCAATTTGAGATCTCGGAAAGAAATGAGGGTCGGTGTGGGTTGGAGGGGTGGGGGAGAGTGCAATAATGGGTTGGGAGGGAGCAATACTGGGGCAGGAGCGGGATGTGTGTTCTCAAATATGGGTTGGTCGTTGGTAGCGACGGGGTGACTGACGATGATGGTGTTGGTGGTTTGGTGGTAATTGACGGTAATTGACGGTCACTCAGATGGTCGGGGTCGGTCAACATTAGGAGTGACCCGAGCATCGAATCACCTTTATTATCCGAATATTGAGAGTTGAATAGGATGGGAGGTGGAATACCATCGACATTCCGAGTACAACGAATTCTGTAATATTCGGAAACGATTCTGTATTTTTGAATTGGTAGTCGGCACGGTGCTCAGACTCGAGTACTGCCGACTTTTTATTCGAGTCTCTCTTTATGAAATCGACTACTTTTTCCACGAATTCGACTGCTAATGAAAAATTTGCGAGTTTTTTTTTTTTTTTTGAAATTACTAATTTCGCTCTCATAATTTTGCTTGGGTGCGCCGCTGGATGAAATCCTTGGTAATTGCAAACAATTTCAGCTTCAAGAAAGCAGCAGCAGCAGCAACATGTCGTTTATTGTTGTTTCAGGGGATAGGAAATATTTTTTGAATGCTCTGAGAGGCTTTCTGAGAGGCTTTTTGAGTGCTTCTGTGAGGAGGAGGAGGAGGGGTGATTAAGGGGTCTCGAAGTATGGCATGCGAAATGCGCATGTGTTGAGTTCGGGATTTGAAATCTGGAATGGTTGGAGTTTTATTAATAATCATTTTAAATAAATTTACATGTGAAAAATGCGCAACTTTTCTATTCTACTGCTACCACTACAAATATTTAAATAGATTTAACTTTTATTCGTTTTATACATATTTAGTTGGTATTTTTGTAAAGAAGTTTTCGCTCTCATCTACACTCGTTCCCACTCTAATCCACACGTTCCCACCCTATTCCACACGTTCCCACCCTATTCCACTCGTTCCCCCCTGATGTCTGTCAGCCTGCGTTGCCAGAACGGTGGGATTTCGTCCATTTCTGAGACTCTGAGTTCGGCTAGTAGAAGTTCTGAATTATGATTTTAAATTTGAATCGGTGTGGTAACAAGAGCGGTTGACTGTGAAGTTGTATCTCATTCCCTCATAAAAAAGACTTTTTTTTTCTTTCTCTCATAAAAAAAGGGATTTTTTCAATAAAAATCTGGCAACACAGCTGCTTGTGCGATTAATTGATGAGATCCCAAGAGAGCTGAAATCGTGGAAATGCTGAAAAAAATCTCTACGAACTTCCAAGAGAGCGCGATTTCTCTCCACCACCACCAGAATGGCAGCTCAGTCCACACCCTACCGGCGGCTACCACACGTGCGTGCGCTTGCGTTCTCTTCTCTCGCGCTCTCTTTCTCTGTCGCTCAATTAATTGCTGTTGCCCTCTTCTACATACTCTCGTACGCCCTTTGCTTTGCTTTTCTCTCGCTATATTTCGCGCTCACTCGCTCGTTCGTTCGTTCGCATAAACCGGCGACGCCGAACACCGAACACCACTGAACGCGCGCGCCCACCACTTCGTGCGTTCGCTGCGATTGAACTGCTGCTGCTGCTGCTGGGGTACCTCGAGACTTTGAACTGCAGGACACAGTCAGTTCCTTTCATTTTCCCGATTGTGTTCGTTTGTCGTCGTTAGCGCGCTCGCTTGCAAAACGTTCAAGATATTTCAGCAGCACAGAAGAGCATAAATTTGGGCGCGGCGACCTTCAGGAAAAGTCTCGAGTATACAAGTTCTTCGCAGCAAAAGTCCAACAACGTTTTTTCCGAACGCAACGCAGACATATTTTCGAGATTGAAGTAGGAATTCGTGTTTACAGCAAGAATTCCGTGATTAAAAGAGTTGGAAGAACTGCAACTTAACAAAAAAAAGGGAAGAAGAAGAAAACGTTCGATAACGCCAAAAATTTTAGAAATCAAAAACTCACTCGTAACCAAAACGCACAAATCAAAGGTTAAATAAAGAAGAACAGGAAACAATTGTGACCAAATTTTTCAACCAAATTTTACTCAAACTCTACTAATCTAATCTATAAATATAATAATCGACTCAAACTTGTCTTGAAACCAAAAACACAAAAACCAAAAACGTCCTTCCGACCAACGAAAAAAGCAGATCGCAGCGCGCGTAGCAAACACATTTTTATATATATAGTATACACTGAAGTCGGTACAGCGGTAGTACAGCAGCGACAAAACCCACCACCGGCACAACCACCGCCACCAACCGAAGTGCCGAAAAAAACTCATCGCGCCCACTGTACGCCGAGGAGAGCCAAGGGCGCCCGAGAGCAGCAGCAGACACCGCCGCTCACCGTTCGGCAAGCAATAGTCGCCGCCGCCGCTGCCACCTCCGCCGCCGCCGACTCCACCTTCAACGCCGCCGCCGACTCCACCTTCAACGCCGCCGCCGCTGCCTTCAACGCAACGGCGCGAATCTCTACCGGGAGCGGTCGCTCGTCGAGTTTAGTGTGAAACTGCCATTATTTGCACTGCACTGCGCTGCTTCTGTGTGATTTTGAACCACTTTTGTAATAACTCTCAACTTCTATATATATATGTAGGCCGTAGCTGTAGCATATACACATCCGTACATACATAAATTATATATACACACAACCGCATACATATAAAGTAAAATACAAATTTTGTACCAATCTTTCAAACGAATTCGAAAAACGCAAAAAAAAAAAACACAACAAAAAAACAAACAAAAACAAAAAGAAAAAGAAATCAAGCCGCGACAGCCGAGAGAGAGAAGTATTTTCAAAGTCCGTGTGATTTCATTTTTACCTGTGACGTGCGCGCGACAACTTTACATATTTAATAATCTTTTATATACTACCAACAACAACAACAACAACAACTTTTACACTTGCTCCACTCGAACGGATATCCATTTACACGACTTTTGTGTCCCCAAAAAGAAAGAAAGATCAAAAAAAAAAAAAAAAGAACAAAACGCGTGAAACATCTTCGCGAATTCATTAAATTAATTAGAAAGAACTAACACAGAAACAACAAAAATGGGAGGTTGCGCATCCAAGGATAAAAAGGAAAAAGTGGTCGAAGGTGATGCTGCCGCAGCCACCACAAACGACGCGGCGGCCACCGGTGCCGCCGCCGCCACCGCCGCCGCCACCACAGACGCCAATGGCGTTGCCAAGACTGAAGGGTGTGTATCGAGTTCGCTCATTCGCTCGCTCACTAGCTCGCTCGCTTGCTTACTCGCTCGCCTGCCGAGCGCGAGCCCGAGCCCGAGCCCGAGTTTGCAAATTGTGTATCTGTGTATTTGCCAGATACAGTGAAATATTGTATCTTGCAAATACTCGTCAGACGGGCGCTCTTCGCGCTGCATACACACGGTACACTCGAAAAATTATATTATTCGATTATATTAGAGCATTTCGAAATAATTGGAGGCCAGATGGGTTGTCCATCTTTAAGATGCAAATATGTGCCTTCGAATTATTCCGTTTTTATAGTTGAATCTTTTTTTATTCTAACTTTGCTACCACTTCTCACTATTATTCCGAGAATTTTCCCCTCCTAACTCCCAGCTACCCACTTCAATTCGTTTTCTCTCACTTCCTCGTTTAATTCTTTTCCTCTCAAAACTCCATTCCGTTTGTTCTCCCCACGTGCATACGAACCGCACCCCTTTTCTTCCCCATCTCTGCCCCCCTCTCTCCCCCTCAAAAAAAAAAGAGTGTCTTTCCTTGTCCAGCGACATGACTTGACCGTGACATGACGTCATTCTGGTCGCGTGCTTCACTGCCATAGAAGCGCATAAAATGTCGGTTGTCACATTTGCACCGACGTCCGATTCCGTGGCCGCGGGCAGTAAAAGCAACAGTCATCGGTCGGTCGTTGCCTCTACTACGCCTCCGCCTCGACCTCCGCCTCGACACGCGACCTCTATATAATTAAAGAACTCAAAAAGTGGTGCCGGTCAAAAGCCGGTACTTGGGTGTGCAACGGTTTGGCAGGGTCGTCACCGCCAGCCTGGATGGAAGAGACCGAAACCTTCTGGTAGCCGCTACACAACTCTAGCTGGCCGGTTGTGTACGAGAAGCTCCGTGCGTCCGCCTCTCCGTACGCGCTCAGATCAATTAAACTGGGTGTGTAGACCAGACAGAGCGCTAGTGAAACGATTACTCAGCGCTTCAAAGAACCCTGAGAGAGCGACAAGGTTTTGTGCCTCCCTCTCACCGTCATCCACTTTAGTTGACACATGCTCAATCTTTTTCTCTTTCGCGCTCTCTCTCGCTCTGGTTTGTGTCGAGACGAGGTTTTCACTCTTCTCGTTTCTATTTTTTTTTTCATCTTCTAATATCGTACTTGACGCGGTTTATTATCCGACATTTGCAGCCGGCACTTTTTGCGCTCTTCCTCGCTCTTGATTTCTCCAAAATGAAGTCCTTGTATGGCACTCGAGGCGGCCAATGCACGCCCTGTCGTTGTCTTCGTGTCGCCTCGTTTTCGTGCAGCAGCGTGTCGTCGTCATTGTTCGTCGTCGTTCGTTAACAAGCGTCTCATTGTCCGTCTCGCGTGTGGGGGGGGGGGGGGGGGGGAGTCGGTTGTAGCACTCTTGCTCCCAATTCCTGACTACATTTTCCCGTTTATAAACACTTGAAAAATTAAAAACGAAAATTACCTCTCACCTCATGAATCGTCGTCATCAAGAATTTTTGATGAACTCGCTGTCAGACACAAAAACTTCGTTCAGCTTTTAAATTTTTAAATTTAAAATTTCTTAAAATCGTTCGTACTTCATAGGAAAGCAAGAAGAAAAAAAAGAACCTTTTAAAATGCGATTGCTATTTAAACTTTGTTGTATTACGCCAAATTTCTCACGCCTATTTAAAAGCGTGTCGACGTCCTCACAAATCTCTTTTGTGCGACTGTATCGTTGCAAGTAAATAAATCGGATGACGTCAACTTCTGCCGCTGATTCTTCTCATTTTACTAATGTGCGCTCTCTCTCTCTCTCTCTTCCTTCTCTCCTCCCTCTTGCAGAACTACTTCAGACACCATGGTTGACGCCGCTGTTCTCGCTAAATTGGAGGAAGGTTATGCCAAGTTGGCGGCTTCCGACTCCAAGTCCTTGCTGAAGAAATACTTGACCAAGGAAGTCTTCGACAATCTGAAGAACAAGAAGACTCCAACCTTTGGCTCCACCCTGTTGGACTGCATCCAGTCGGGCTTGGAGAACCATGACTCGGGCGTCGGTATCTACGCTCCCGATGCTGAGGCGTACTCCGTCTTCGCCGACTTGTTCGACCCCATCATCGAGGACTACCATGGTGGCTTCAAGAAGACCGACAAGCATCCAGCCAAGGATTTCGGAGACGTCAGCTGCTTCGGCAACTTGGATCCCAACAATGAGTTCGTGATCTCTACACGTGTGCGTTGCGGCCGCTCCATGCAGGGCTACCCCTTCAATCCCTGCTTGACCGAGGCCCAGTACAAGGAGATGGAGGAGAAGGTCTCCAGCACTCTGTCCGGCTTGGAGGGCGAGCTGAAGGGCAAATTCTATCCACTGACTGGCATGGAGAAATCGGTACAGCAGCAGCTGATCGACGATCATTTTCTGTTCAAGGAGGGCGATCGCTTCTTGCAAGCCGCCAACGCCTGCCGCTACTGGCCCAGCGGCCGTGGCATCTATCACAACGACAACAAGACCTTCCTGGTCTGGTGCAACGAGGAGGATCATTTGCGCATCATTTCCATGCAGATGGGCGGCGATTTGGGCGAAGTGTATCGCCGTCTGACCACCGCCGTCAATGACATCGAGAAGCGTATTCCATTCAGCCACGACGATCGCTTGGGCTTCTTGACCTTCTGCCCCACCAACCTGGGCACCACCATTCGTGCCTCCGTGCACATCAAGGTACCCAAGCTGGCCGCCAACAAGGCCAAGTTGGAGGAGGTCGCCGCCAAGTACAACTTGCAGGTGCGCGGCACTCGCGGCGAGCACACCGAAGCCGAGGGCGGCGTCTATGACATCTCCAACAAGCGCCGCATGGGCCTCACCGAGTTCGATGCCGTCAAGGAGATGAACGACGGCATCGCCGAAATCATCAAGCTGGAGAAGAGCATGTAAAGCGTCCTCGTCGTCCCTCATCCCCTCATCCACCCGTCGACCATCGACCGTCGACACCCCTGCTCCACCACCACTACTGCCCCTGCAACAGCCACGCGCAACGCGCAACTCCATCGCAGCGTGACGTGATTTCTCTGGTTGGCCGGTGAGGAGGGGCTGTCCGTTATGAAGCCGTTAGCTTGTAGTTTTGTTAGTAGTGTGTGGCCGCAGCGCGCCAACAACTGTGTGGTCGCCGGCATTTTGAAACCAAAACCAAAACCACTGTTCGTGGCAACCACGCACGTGGGCGCCCCGTGGACACACCTTCCTGGAGAAGACCATCAACGCATGCTACGGAACGGAAACAGCAACACCATCATCACTACTACCGCCACCCCCACCACCACCACCACCATCACCATCATCAGCAACAGCAACAACAACAACAAAACAACAAGCAGAAAAACTATTTAAAATTAAACTTATTCGTAATGTGGAAGCTTAAAAATATGGAATATAATTTAACAAATTGAAACCAAAACCATTGTGAAAACATCTTTTTGAAGGTTAAAAAAGCAACAAGAACACAAATATTTTTAATTTTAAGTCTTAAGTTTATAAAAAGAATTATTAAAAATAAAATAAAAATATTAAAAACTTATGAAAAATGGATGCGTTTTTATTTTTCTTGAAACCATGACACGCGAATTATGGAAATTTTATGCGAGGATATTTCAGTGCATTTATCACTTCATTTGGAAAATAAAAGATTCATTAAAAATCGCACAAAATATAAAAAATTATTTTTGGGAAGTCAATTAATTTTTCACTACAAGTTGCCAAAATTTCTATTGGGTTGCGAAATATGGAAGGCCATCTATGTGTCAAGCGTTCACATACACGGTGGAACACCGAACCAGCTTCAAAGCTTTTCTGTGGCTACTCCCCACTAGTGGGCGCCGTGAGGTTGGTGTGTTTTTATTCCACAGAGTAGAGTAATCGAGTACACAACCCAATAGACATTTCAAGCAATTCATTAATTTGAGAAAAATCCTTTCAAACCACTTAATTACATTAAAAACAAAGTGATTGTATAATAAAAGGGAATTTTTTATATTTGTGCATTTTGAATGTTCTTAATTTATAAAAATACCTTTCAATATCTGAAATTACATGATTTCTGTAATGTAAACACTGTGCTGAAATATCCCAATTAATGCCGTACTTTTTCACAACATCTTCAACTTGAGCTTAGCCGTGTAAATCAACTGTAAAAACAATATTAGCAATACTATAAAATATTTTAAGAAATAATTTTAAGAAGCGCTATAAATAATAAACTTTAAAAATACGTCGCAATATCGGTAAAAGTGATAACGGCGCCAGAAGACTTTAGAAATAATCGGCGCTGGTCTCAAGTTACAAAACATCACTGTTGACGTGTACAAAGTGCGCAGATTTGGTGAGATTGTAATCATGGTGCAGGCGTGGTACATGGATAGCGAAACAAACGACCAACGACTTGAGCATCATTTGAATCCGCCACAATATATTTCACTCAAGGATCTGTTTCGGAAAACTGGAGTAGAATATTTCCAGGTAATTGACCACCAAACGACCTTCATCTACGGCAGCAAGTGTTTTGCGTTTGTTTTGCTCCGGTTTTCTTGGTCTGCCTTCTTGCTAGCCAAAGTTGCCATCTGATGGAAGTGTATACCGTGAATGCGGGAATCTTTTTTGGGGTGTGTGTAATTTTTCCCATTTTCAGATAAACGCTAAAGACTACAAAAACGATGCGAAACTTGCGGATATTCGTAAAAAACGAAACTACTCTTACGAAGATGAGGTAAAGTATCGCCAATCCTTTCCTTTCTGTAGCCATATAAAACAATCCAATTTTCATTAAAAACCTCTTCCAGATAACATGTTCCCAAAAATGTTTGCCAGACTATGAGAATAAATTGAAATCCTTTTTCACTGAACACCTGCATACCGATGAGGAAATACGTTTGGTGCTCGATGGTTCGGGTTACTTTGATGTTCGAGAGTATGTCGTGTACCAGCAAAGCTTCTACTAGGAATTTGAAATGAAATTTTATGTTTTTCAGCGATGAAGAAAAATGGATACGTATAAAAGTCACGGCTGGCGATATGATTATTATACCAGCTGGTATTTATCATCGCTTTACATTGGATTCCCATGTATTTACAATAATTCAATACTTTTCTCAGATATCCTTTAATTAGATTTTATATAATTTTTGTAGAATTATATTAAAGCGAAGCGTTATTTTGTGGGTGAGCCGGTCTGGTTACCCTATAATCGTCCATCTGATGACATGGATTGCCGTAAGGAATACTTGAAAAAACAATCGGAGGGTTTTGCGGAGCTTTCATGTTAAACAAAATGAAAAATATGTTTTTATATTCTATGTAGTAATTTTTTGTAATGTCATTTCCAAACTTTAGATGAAAGTATTTGAATGTTATATATACTGCCGGTTTTAAGGGTTGGTAGTAAAATTGTAATTAACATGGCAAACAAGTAAAATATTCTGAGTTTTTCAATTTTTTGTCGAGAAATTTATACCAAATATTTGTCTTTTATTTCTCGAAATTTTTGGTATTAAAAAATTGCTTATATCGAAGGATTTTGGCTTCGAATTAGACGAGATTCTGGAATTTCATGATCTCGTGCCTCCACCCGGCGCGCAATAAATTATTTATTATAGCACAATGTGATACTTTTCATCCCTGCAAATGGATTAGAAAGAATCGAAAATGTTACAGTAAAAAAAATCGACTGCTACAAAATTCCCACGTACTTCAGTCAAATGCAACAGAAAGTTTTGCTGGAAAGTGAGCTGTTAATAACAGAGCGAATTCATGAATATAGTTGCCACTTTTGTGTAAATTTTTAATTGTTTTTGTCTGCAGGCGATAAGTTTAAAAACCCGTGTGATTTAGTCGTTCTAAAGAAAAATGTTTATCTAATTTAGATGGCGTTGTGACGTAATGTATCAACATTCAAAATCAAAATTCGGAATGTGAGTATTTTAATTCAATATTCCAAGATAGCATTTCTAAACACAATTGTGGGATCGATTGTACTCTCCTGGAAAATTCAACTGGCAACCATGCTGTCGAATAACAACAAAAATTCGACGAGTTCGTCTGTTTGGACGAGTTGAAAAGAGATTTGAAAAGTTTTGCCATAATCGCTCGAACCTCGTCTTGTTCGGTTGAGCACTTACATTGTCGGTTGTGTTTTCCAATGTCGTTTGTTCAGCAGCGAGCCAAAAGGAGGTGAAAAATTAATTAACGTGTGTAATTAAAACAAAAAGCAATTAGAAGCATATTAGAAATTAACAAAAGTGCATGCAAATTGTTAGCAATTGAAGCAGTTGAAGTGAAGGGAAAACAAAAGCCAGGAATACATGAGAGTGCAAGACGGGAACCTTCATCCAGCGGAAAAGTGGAATAGAAGAATTTTCAGGATTTCAAAACGCAGCGTCGGGGTAGCAGAGCAGCAAGCAGCTACTGCAAAAGAAGTACAAGTGAAGCAAAGCAGAAAAGCAGAGAAACCCCAACTGAGCGCGAGTGTGTGTGTGTGCGTTTGCATTTGCATTTGCTTAACGTATCGCTGAAGGTTTACTTAATTGAAAGTAAAGAAAAATTAAATTCAAATCAAAAGTGAATTTAAGTGAATATCCGGAGAAACTATCGGCCGCCGCAGCATAAAAAATTAGCATACGCAACCGAATTGGAATTTTCTCTGATCCGGTAAGTTCTTCCCTCTCACAATAGTGGAAATAACACTTCCGCGGATAATAAAGATTTTGTGGTTAAAACACAAATGAGTACAAATTCACTTTTATTTCCTTGCTTAATTAATTGTTGGAAGTGGTAAATGCAACCAAATGCTGTCGCTGCTGTCGTCACAAATGCTGTCCGACCGGTCGGGTTCCTTGCTGCGCAGTTGACGTCCCAGAGTGGCGTTCTCTTACTTTTGTTGTTATTGTGGTACGAGGCAACCTCTGCTTCCTGGTGCTTCTCAGCTCTCTGTACTGTTTGTTGCTGTAGCGCTAGCGCTTGGTTGCCACCACGTTTTCTCTCCAATTGTCTTCCGGCACAACACAATTTTTTTCATTGAAAGTTTATAAAAAAATTGGAGATCTCTTATTCACATAAGAGATGCGATGGACAATAAAAAGTAAAGTGAGAAAATTCAATTCTATGGGATTTATTAACATTTATTAAGAATATGGAAATCTTCACTTTTCACAGTAGTTAGCAATCGTCAAAAAATGAGGTAATTCTCCCCAAATGTGATACAAGTAGGAGGCTCCTGTGTTGTTGCTGTCGCAGTGCTGCCAAACTTGTGAGTTCGTCAGTTTTTCTGCCGGTGCTTTGGTGTGCGTTTTATTTTTGCCAAAAATTAGTGAAAAAGAAAATATTTTCCGGTCTTATT
The DNA here is from genome assembly GCA_922984085.1 of Sicus ferrugineus. NCBI lineage: Eukaryota > Metazoa > Arthropoda > Insecta > Diptera > Conopidae > Sicus > Sicus ferrugineus. The sequence goes on along the minus strand of OV277350.1, from coordinate 32,022,259 downwards.
TTATTGTGAAAAAGAAACCAGAGGATCCAGCTTACTTTCAGTGGTGAGGGGAATTGCCAAATTATCGTTGTCTGTGTTGATAGCATCACAATTTGAAGTTTGCTTTATTTTCAGCGTTTTGTCATTAAAATTTTAAATTAATAAACTCAAAAAGAGTGTTTGTAATCACATCGCCTTAAACATTTAAGAATTTCATTTGAAACGAGTTGCTTTGCAGATGCAATTCATCTCATACCAGCCGCTACCCCTAAGTTCACCCTTCATCGCAGCCCTTCTCTCTCTTCGCGACGTCAGTTACCCTCCGAACGTTCTTATCTTCACAATCTTTGAATTTTTCTACATTATTTGCTAGCGCATTCAGAGGAATGAATTAATACAACTCGTGTTAAAAGCAGAAGCAAAGTCTATATGGCAACAACAACAACTGAAGTGTGAGCTAAATACGGTTGTGTTGTTCTCGTTGCCTGTCATTTGAAAACGTGTGGCATTGTAACTTGTAAAAAGCACGGGAAGTTTAGTGAGAGCGACAGAGTGAGTGCGACAGAGTGAGTGGCGGAGAGGGTGGACAAGCAGCAGCAAGCAGCTCTCAGTATCAATAAATTACTCAGAACTATTGCGTGGACATTCGCATCACCATTGTTGGCTTCCAGAGTATCAAGAGAGGGAGAGAGAGAGAGAGAGAGAGAGCGTTCGAGCGAGAGAGAGAGAGAGAGAGAGAGCGTGCGAGCGAGCTATTGACCCCGCTGAAGGTATTTAACAATTCACCATCCAAGCCAATCCATTCATTTAAAGCACGTTTTTATAAACAGGTCCTGATTTCAATCTGAAAAAGTATAAATCTAATTAATTTTATTCAATCACTTAGGTATTTGTTGCTGTAAAAATGGTCAAACTTTCATTGTTCCACTTCCACACGTATTCGTCATCATTTACTTGTGTTTTTCTAACTTGTTTGCTCGCACTCGCTTGCAATCCACTTGTTTCTCTCCATGTATTTTGGACAAGATATTCCTCTTCGTTGCATTCCATTATACAGCGCGATTATTTTGCAGCGCATCTCCCCCCCCGGCAGTACGATACCTTCAACTCACTGCTTCCCACTCTCTCTCCCGAACAAAGCTTAACTGACCACTACTCGCTGCTCTCTGGTGTGTCTACACTTGTGCGTTGACTGCTAGCTGGCGTGTGAAGGAACGAATTGAAACGTGCAGTGCAGCGCCTTCAAGTGGCCACGACTCAGAGTGGAATGCTTTTGATTTTTCGCCACTGCGGCGATTAACTAAATATTGTGAGCGGAGTGAGTGGATTATTGCGCAGAGAGTATTATTTCTCTTTATTTCTTATTTTTCTTTCAACACGGGACAGCGTGTGGATTCCACACGCTACCTTCAAGTTTCTAATAGAATGAACACGGGACAGCGTGTGGATCCAACTCGCTACCTTCAAGTTTCTAATAGACTACGAATCGGTGGTCTCTGCTGACACTGACGTTGGACCAACCTGAACTCCTGCAGAATCTCCAGGTTGTTGCGATGCCAACACTGAATCTCCGCACGTTGCTTGCTCGCCGATGTGGTCAGCGTAAACGCAAACAAACGGCGGCCCGAAACCACTCCACTCGCTGAAGTAAGTGTTGCCTCATCTTGAATGATTCCTTCGTCTGTTTCGAATTCGTGGGCCCGAATTCGTGGGCCCGAATTCGTGGCCCTTCATTCGCCTTTCCGTCCAACTTCCTCCGTGTATTTTGGTGCAAAATCAATGCGCTCCCGCATTAATTGCACGCCGCCCTTAATCAGTGCAAGGTAACATTTGCACTCCGGCAGATTTGCATCATGCCATTGTTGTCGTTGTTGCTGTTGTGCCACTACTGTTGGCTGTACCGAAGTTGGGCTGCTGGTAGTGGGCTGAAAGTGGTGTGGCTGGCTCGCGGTGGCCGTGGGGGTGGCGGTGGCGGTGGCGGTGGGGGTGTCGATGGCGGTGGCGAGATTGGGCGACGTGAGACCAGAGCTGGCTGCTGATGGTGGACGTTTCAGGCTGGAAGGCGTTGCCTTGCTGCGGTTGCTTTGCTTTGCAATTCAATTCAATGCAGTTTTGCTGCACGCTAATTAACAAATTAATGTTTGCCTTCGGTTTAAAGTAGACGACGGTGAAGGTAGAGAAGACGATCGTCCTCTTGGCCTGCTCGGCTTTCATTCAGTAGCCATCGAAATCTGGTATGAAAATTGAACGCACAATTTTAACGTCTACAGGATATCGAATCCTACTTGAATTTCCACAACAGGATGGTGGCAAATATTCCTGAAATATGGGCTTCTATTTCAAGTTTTTTCAATTTATTCCCAAACAATTCTTTTGTTCTACATAGCAATACTTTGTTAAAAAAGATCCAAAAAGATAACTTGAATTATTTGGTAACCCAAAAGCACGGCTAGCGCATGTTGTTGTTGTGTATGCATGCATTTATTTACATCTTATATAGCGAGGTAAATAGTTCTTCACACATATCTACGAAATACGCAGGCAGGGCACACACACACACACACACACACGCACAAGTTTGTCGCAAGCAACCAAACCCCCTCACCGCTCCCCCCCCCCACCCTCACCCAACCCACACACCTTCCCCACTCCAGAGCCTCGTCCTTCCCACCCACGCACGTCCATGTGGTGGAGCCCAAATGTCCCAGAGTATCTGCGGTTCATCCACCAAAATATTTTCAAGTAGCCTTCGTTGTTGTTGTTGTCCTCCGGCTGCTGCTGCCTGGGAAAAGTAGAGGAGCAACAGCAACGAGAACAACAGCAACAAGAACAACAGCAACGAGAACAACAGCAACAAGAACAACAACAACTATTCAACCGATTGCATTCGTTGGTGCAGAATGCGGGAAGGAAGAGAGAGAGAGAGAGAGAGAGAGAGAGAGGGAATGACGAAGGAAGGGAGTGAGGGAGGGTGGAAGGGAGGGAGGGAGGAATGAAGGGAGGGAGGGAGGAATGAAGGGAGGGAGGGAGGAATGAAGGGAGGGAGGTAGACGATGTCGGTTCTGCTGTTTTTTCGGTGTCCAGTGGGATGCGAAATGGTTTAGCGGTTGAGGGTTGGAGGTGGGGGATGACGACGCGTACTACTTTCCAAAATTTAATAACGCTGTTGTTGTTGTTGTTGTTGTTGCCAGTTTTTCACAGCGTGGACGCAGTGTGTTACCAACACTTTCCGCCGTGGAATGTGTTTCAAAAATTTCGCTATTCTTGTTTTCATCACTGGAGTTTTCGTCGTTTTTCCACTCCCCCCACAACTCACCCCCTCCCCACAATTCACCCCTCCCCCCCAAAACCCCCCCGCAGGTTCTCCTTTTTTATTTTCTTCCATTCGTCCTTTCGTTCGGCTGGTTTGGATTTTTTCTAAATTTCCTCAGACAGCCCGGAAATAAGCTGGCATCATTGAAAATCGGCGACACCGAACTGAATCTCACCTCCCGCCTTCACTAATCCTCGCACCTCCTTCAGCATGCGTTTTCTTGTATTTTGGCTCCCTCCGTATTTCGTTTTATCCTCTCTCTCTCTCGCCCCCCCTCCCAGTGCGAGTGTTTTTTCACATCCTGCTTCCCTTCGGGGTTGAATTTTAACGTATCGCCGCCTGTTTTGTGTATCATTTTAATGGTCAGGCGGATGGCGCGACTCCTGCTTATTTGGCGTTGCTTGCTTTGTTCCAAGGGTGGGGCTCGTCGTCTCGGCGAATGTGAAGGACTTGGTAGCTCCAGCGTGTTTTTCTCTTATCTGTTTTCTGTTTCCTGTTTTCTGTCTGCCGGCAGGACGGTTAACACAGTTAAGTGTGTATCTGTGTGGAAGAAGATACAGATAAAATCCGTTTCAATTCGTAGAAGTATTTAATTATCAAATAAAAAGTGCTATTTGTGAGATTTCCACAATCGTTTGGGTTCACTTGGGTCAACAGCAGGGCAATTAATAGGCTTCTGGTGGTGGGTGCGGGGGTGGGCGGGGGTGACCTACAGTCAGTTGGAGCGAGGAACACCTTTTTCTTTCCAATCTTCATTCAGTGATTTCTTTCCAATCTTCATTCAGTGATTTCTTTCCAATCTTCATTCAGTGATTTCTTTCCATCCTTCATTCAGTGATTTCTTTCCAATCTTCATTCAGTGATTTCTTTCCAATCTTCATTCAGTGATTTCTTTCCAATCTTCATTCAGTGATTTCTTTCCAATCTTCATTCAGTGATTTCTTTCCAATCTTCATTCAGTGATTTCTTTCCAATCTTCATTCAGTGATTTCTTTCCAATCTTCATTCAGTGATTTCTTTCCAATCTTCATTCAGTGATTTCTTTCCATCCTTCATTCAGTGATTTCTTTCCAATCTTCATTCAGTGATTTCTTTCCAATCTTCATTCAGTGATTTCTTTCCAATCTTCATTCAGTGATTTCTTTCCAATCTTCATTCAGTGATTTCTTTCCAATCTTCATTCAGTGATTTCTTTCCAATCTTCATTCAGTGATTTCTTTCCAATCTTCATTCAGTGATTTCTTTCCAATCTTCATTCAGTGATTTCTTTCCAATCTTCATTTAGTGATTTTCTGAGTACGAATTGAATTGCTTCGCAAAAATTCGGTGCCCCGCATGAGTTTTTGATGGCAACGCCAAGCTGCAGCGATTCTGTCCCACGGTAGTCCGTGTTAGGTGTCGCTGTGTGCCGCACACTCACTCACTCAGTGTGCCCTGAATCACTGAAGGCAACAACAACAACAACAACGAAGACAACACCAAAAACCACAACTAAATTGCAGCTGAACAACCAGCTCGATATTCAGGGCTTTTAAGCAGCCGCTGTTGGCGTTATACAACCCCAAAAATCCCTCCCTACCAGATCAACCCCTACACTGCTTCCACTGAATTCCCTCCACTCCCTCGCTCCCCTCCATCCCCTTCTTCCAGCCACACCCAGGGTCACACATGTTTCAACATGCTGTTTTATAGATCTGCGTGCATAGATTTCACTAACTAATGAATGTTAGTGGTTGCTGTTGTATAAGTTGCTCTCACCACTCTTCCATCCTCTCCACTCTTCCATTCTCCACTCTCCCATTCTTCACTCTCCCATCCTCCCCCCCCTCCCTACTCGTTGTTTCTGTGCCGTGCGCCACCTCTGTGAGTGCGGCTGCAGCTCTGCATCATCGGTGTTGTGTCGCCAACGAAGCCTGTTTGCTGGCTGGTGGCTGCCATCCGCAGCTGACATTCGCTCGACAACTGCTTATGTATGCTCGTGCGTTCTCTCGCCACACGAGCATTAACAACGGCATCGGCATCGGCATCGACATCGCCATCGCCATCGCAGAATATTCGTATCACATGAATACTTGAACGCACTTTGCTGGCAACACCCAGCCTGCCAGCCAGCCAGCCAGCCAGCCAGCCAGCCAGCCTGCCTGCCAGCCTGCCTGCCTTTGGTGGAAGTGGTCCTCGCACTTCCTCACCTTGTGCACTGCTTACAGTAACAATAACAACAAAATAACAAAGCAAGCCACCCCACTCACCCAACAACACACGTCAGTCGTCGCGAACGATGTGTGTGAATTTGCCCGCTCAAACTAACTACTCCTCTCTCTCTCTCTCTCTCTTTCTCTACTCGCTACTCGCTCTACTCTTTGCAGAGATGCATTCACAGGCGCACAAAGTAAATGTGTTTTTATATATGTGTGTGCGTGTATGTATGTCGCACGAAATAAATGATCGCAATGTTTTAAAAATTAAAGACGCCTAATTATTTACAAGATATAAGTCAGAGTTTTCTACAATCAGGGAGTCATCGTGCTAAATTCCAAATTTTTTTTACCCCATCAGTATTTGAAGTGGCAACACAAACTTTTACAAAATTTATTGAAATAGTTAGTTTTCTTTATTATTCTTCAAATGAATTAAGCATTTCGCGAGCAGTTTTTCACATTCCAAAATGAAAATCAGCAACCTCAAATTATCACCAATCCGTTGTAAGAAACCAGAGATGAACGAGAAACTCTTCGCTTTGCACTCTTTGATTCTTGCCACTGAGTGAGTGTGAGTGTGAGTGAGCCATTTTTAATCCAAACCAGTTCAAGCAGTCATGACACGACGACATGATACGACGACATGATACCGCCGTCGCCGCCGCCGCCGCCGCACAACTCACAACATAACGAATTCTCTCGAGCGGCTACCCTTCCACTTTAACTCGGCCGAAGTGCACGGATGCCGCCAGCCGAAGCTCTTTCCTCACACACCTTAACTACCTACTGAGCCACCTAACTTTAAAATAACAACAACGACACACCAACGACAACAACTCATTGGTGTTTATATATATGTAGATCTTTTTATGTAATATAAAACTATTGATTTGTTGATGGTGTGCCTGCAACTAGAAAGCAACCAACCTGTCTGTAGTTATGTCTCTCTGTAGTTATGTCTCTCTGTAGTTATGTCTGCCTGTAGTTATGTCTGCCTGTAGTTATGTCTCTCTGTAGTTATTTTTGTGTGTTTATGTATGCCTGTGTGTGTATATCAACTCAATCTTTCCTTGAGTTGAAAGCCTTCACCTTCCAATTAGCTGTGGCAAACTTCAGGAAGTGAAGAATCTTCTCTACTTTTTATTTTAGAAACATTTCAATATCTGAATGTATTGATTTCGTCTTTTAAGGCCATAGAAAGAAAACCATGAAAAATCCAAGGTTCGCTTTCAATTATCGCTTTAACGATTTGAGAAATTCATTGGGTCTCGTAAGTGTCTCGTGCTCTCAATTCTCTTGTATTCTTGCTGCTGCTGCTGCTGCTGCTGCTGCTGCTCCTTATTATATTAATTTCTGCTGATAATATTTAGAACTACACTCGTTTTTTTCTTCTTCTTCTCTCGCCACGTCGGATCCCATTTATTATTTAATTTCGTCGGAGCAACTGATTTGGCAGCTACTTTTGCACTCCTCTTGCTATTGTTGTTGTCGTCGTCGTCGTCGTCGTCGTCGTTGTCGTTGTCGTCGTCGTTGTTATTGTTGTGGGTTGTGTTTGTTGTTGGCTGCCTTCTCTCCTTCTATCATCATCGCAATGTTTTGTGTGTGTTTCGTTAACTGTACTATAATCGCAGCAGCAGCAGCCGTTGCCGTTGCCGTTGCCGTTGCCGTTGCCGTCACACTCAACCCGCACTCAACTCATATAAATACCAACACACGCACAAGTGCACACACTGGGCCACAATTGCCACCGTGAACACGACATTCTGGCAAAAGCGCGCACCGCACATCCTACCAGAGGCGATGGAGGAGCACAACGCAGCGGGCAGCACAGCAGAATGCAGCAGCAGCGTGGCGCAGCACATCGCACCACACAGAATAAAACACAACACAACACACCACACCACACCGTACTCAACATTAAAATTCAAAACCCAACGAGACTGCAACTCCCTCACCCTCGTCACCCTCCGCCACCGTCACCCTCACCCTCGTCACCCTCACCCTCTCCCACCCTCTCCCTCGTCATTCGTTTGAAGACGCCACCCTGACCTCCCTTCAAGGCTCTCTGCCTCTTCCCGCAGAAACCCGTCCGTCCGTCCGTCTGTAGGTCTCCCACATTCGCGCACATGCATTCTCTCCTCTCTGCAGGCGAGGAGAGCCTCGCACGCTGTCTCTCGCCAGAAACCGCCGTCAGTGCACTACATTCCTGCCTCTCCTGGCGGTTGTGACGCCAACCTGTGGCCACCCGCTTCCCTCTGTTGGAGGATTCAGCCGAGACCAGCCGTTGTTCACAACGCATCATCATCATCGCGTGGCGTCCGTTAAGCCACCATAACGCCTCGACCTCCGCCTCCTCCACCTCCACCTCCTCCTCCTCCATGACGTTTTCCACTCTCTCTCACTCTCTCTCTTTCGCGCTCTCTCTCTCTTTTCCCTCTCTCTTTCTCTCTCATTCCCAATCCATTAAATTAACCATCCATCCAGCCAGCCATTCAACCATCCATCCGTCCACATTCCTCCACAGAGCTCTCTGCACTTTACTCTTCTTACTCTTATTATTATTGTAGTTGTTGTTGGTGTTGTTGCTGTTACTGTTGGTGTGCTGTTGCTGTTGCTGTTGTCTTGTTGTTGCTATAGTTATATTATTCTGTTTCAGTTGTGCAATTGCGATGCAACCGAAAATACTAAATATGTATCTGGGCTCAACTAGCATAGGTTTTCAGACACCCCCACACCCTCCGCCTCCCACTCGCCCATCGCCGCTCTTCGCCTACCATCGCTCTTCGCCTACCATCGCCGCTCTTCGCCTATCATCGCTCTTCGCTTACCATCTTTTCAGCGTTGTACACAATATACACTTGACTTCTCTCACCACCCCACCCCACACCACCGCACCCTACCCGCCGTCAGTATATAAATCGCACACATACGTGCGTACATATATATCTACTCTACTATCCCGTTACATACCTAGCTATCAATATACAGTTATGTGCACGGCCTGGATTTAATTCCTTCATGCTTAAGCAATTTTTTGGTGACAATGCGGTGTCTTACTCACGATGATTACTGTAATCATCTCACTCACGATGATTACTGTAATCATCTCACTCACGATGATTACTGTAATCATCTCACTCACGATGATTACTGTAATCAATTTGATTCCATTACTTTTAATCATTATAAACTCCCATTACTTGGCAGTGTGAATTTCGTAATTCTAAATAACTAATTAATTGTGTTTATTTTCTCAATTGAATAGCCGGCCGGGCACTCCAGACTCCATTTCTTTCCCATTTCCCGATCCATAGATTTGACAAATTCTTGCAATCTACACATCTGTCTTCGGCTGAATCCGAATTGAAGATAATTTTCTCCGATGAAACCATTCTGTTGATATTTGCGGATATTCTTGAATAAGCAATTTCGTGCATAAATTTCAAAGAGAAATTCTTGTAATTCTACCAAAATCCCTTGAAGAATTCTTGTAATTCTACCAAAATCCCTTGAAGAAATTCCTAATATTACACGTTGCTCGGCGTTGTCAATTTTCTCTTCCTCTCTTTTCTCTTCATCACCCTAACGGTAACGGGGCGAGTAACGTAAATCTCTTACATTACAAACGAACTACAGTTTTACTGCACGAAATACACCGTTTTTACCTTTAAGAATTCTAAATTTTATAGAGTTGAAACGGATTTAAAGAGGCAATCCGAAGCAATTCATATGAATCTAAGCAAAAAACAAGCAGCTATCTGTCAAATAAACGTAATTAACTTACTTATTAGAGCCAACTCATTACTGTATACATTTCGTTTAACGCTCGGTTACCAGCTTTTTGTTTGTTGTTGTGGCTTACAATGAGTATCGTCGTACAATGTTGTTGTTGTTGTTGATGCTTGAACTTTGCTATTCTTTCGCATTTTGTTGCTCCCTCGTGGCTGTTGTCGTTGTCTCGCTCCCTCTTCTTCTCTGACCGGACGACGACGGCGACGGCAAGCCACACGGAGCGCGCACCACGTTGATTCTTCTTCATTATGTTTTCTAAACAGATTTGGTAAAAGAAAAGCAAGAAAAACGCCTTCGATTTACTACACTTTTGGATGTTGGTTTATTTTATTTGGCCTTCTTTATCATGGAGATACTTTTGATGACTTGTATTTCTTATACAGTTTTGTTTTGTAAATTTCTCATTCTTCATGTGAGTTTTCTCTCTATAATTTTACCGTTAGCATTGCGTGCATATCTATGGAGAGTTCCAATTTTTTTCGAAGTAGACAGATTTTCAGCGAGCATACAAATAATAGCGAGACGTACACGATGACACAAATCTCGTTATTGTCCGCGAGGCGACAATCGAGATCGAGAAAGTCTTCTCTCTCTCTCTCTCTCTTCAGTGGAGGCAATAATCGAGATCGATATGGATCTCTAGGAATGGCGATCGTTGGCATTGCAGAGAGCAAACAACGATTTAGAGGCGATATAATTAAAATTTCATATATAAAAAATGGGATTATTTTTTCTGCATTCGCCAGATATTCGAAGACTTGTTCTGACCTGGATCCCGGAAACCCGAACGTGGAACCCCTCCCCCCCTCCCTCCCTCCCTGGCAGCGGCACACTCATTCCCATCTGTCGTCTCCATCGCCGGTGCCATAATATGGAATTTTGCCTCTTTTTTACTGCCTTGAATGAGTGTAGCGCTACCTATCTACCGACTAAAATACTGTTGCTACACGCACGGCACACAAGCGCAGCATGTGTATGTGTGTATGTGTGTGTGCATATAGCAAAAATGTATGTGTACACTTAACGCGCACAGCCAGCCAGCCTGCCTTCCTGCCTGCCTGCCTGCGCCTGCCCGCCTGCCTGCCTGTCTGTCTGTCCAAGCAACTTAAGCAAGAGAAATAATTAAGCGAGGGAATTGACCGGTTTAGATCGGCAGCGAACGGATTGAAGTACACAAGTTAGTGGCTGTCTGCATCTGCTGCCTACAGGCTGGCTGACCGCCGTCACCGCCGTCTGTTGCCACATAGTTTGGCTTTTTTTTTTCATTTCTCTTACTCTTTCCGTGTTGGTGCGCTAATCTGCGAAATTTCCACTGAATAAAAACGTCATTTCGACTGAATAAACGTCGTGTGTTTAGCTGACATTTTAGCACTTATTTGCCGTTTATGATGCTCTAATTATTTAGTGTTTTGATTTATTTTCGTCTCGGGGAAAATTCAATTGTTTCCCTATAAAATTGTTTTTAATGGCCGAGCACATTTCTTGGCATTTCTTCTTCCCTCCTTCTTTCATCCTCCTCCTCAGTGAGGCACACTAGCTCAGCTCATGCTGGTGGTGGTGTGGCATCTCTTTGGTGTGTGTGTGAATGTGCTGCTTATTTTTATATACGGACGGACGGACGACCTTTGGTTTTTTTATTATACTCAATTCCACTTTATTTCACTTTGCTTATTAAATTATTTTATATACCTGCCGACGATCTTCTTATCATTCTCAGTCGCATTTTACAATGTCATTTTGTACCGTCGAGATGCAGATTAAAATACAAAAGAAACATTTTTGCGCAGATGCTTGAAAAGCAATCTTGGGATGACTAATTTGTCATACTTTGTTACATACTTTCGTTTATATGTTGTAATTATGTAAATTCATGAGATGGTTTTTATATCTGCCAGAGTGGGGATTCGCTTAAAAAACACAAATCGGGGACAATCTAAATTTAAAACGTTGCTACCTATAATTCATTCATATTTTACACATTTGCATGGTAAATCAATGAGATTCAGTAGATCAATGAAATGGTAGATCAATGAGAGTTTACAATCTTGAGAATGAGTTTACAATCTTGAGATGTGTTTGCAGTACATTCAGTTTAATTCAGTAATTAGTAATTGTAATTTGGTCAATATTGAAAAACCCAACAGATACCCAACAGATACAAATTAAAAGATGAAAGTTAAATTTTCCTTATAAATTAATTAATTAGAGGAATAATTAATCGAATGTTACGAATATTTAGAAAAGTCAGTAATGTTTGTATTTCAATGAATTCGCTTCAAGATAAAAAGGAAGAGAATTAACTCCGTACAAATATCTCTTCGATACAGATAGCTGTACATATAACGGTTATGTACAGTTATGCTTGTGTGTATGTAAACAAAAAACAACCAAGTTGTCGTCGTCGTTGTCTCATCATCCGTTTGGATGGCTTGGTTCGCTTTTATATTTTATATGAAAATTACAATGGCACAGCTGGATATTTCTTGTACCGCAAAATGCGATCTAAAATGATCGTGTTGTCTCACCATTGGTACCGTTATCACAAATGACAGATACCTCGACACAGAAACCTCGAGCGATATTCGATTATTTCTCTTGAAATCATTTAATTTCATCTATTTTTGAAGTGAACTCAATGTGTTACTCGGTGAATTGATAAAAAACAAGTTTAATCACGTGTTTATTTTCTTAAGGGTTGCATTCGACCGCCCGATTGCCACTTGAAAGCGAGGGGATCTTCATCTTCTATAGCTTCTCGTCTTATATAGCTTCATCTTGTATAGCTTCGTCTTATATAGCTTCATCTTATATAGCTTCTCGTCTTTTATATTCACATATACATGTATATAAACACACACACACACACACACACATACACATACGTATATATGTAGTCATGGGTCGTATGTAACCTTTCGAGGTTACCTTGAAGTTACTAATAAAGCGAAAAATCGGAAATTGCTGTGCTAGAGCTGTTTTTGTCACGGATTTGCGGCGAGTTTCTATTTCTTGGTCTACTTTAGTTTAGTTTTTTTTTATCTACTACATGATTGTCTGTATCTTGCTCAGTCCACTTTATTTGTTTGCCGTTCGAAACGCGTACTGAAATTCTTTTGCCTGCAGCACAATTTCGAAAAAGCGAAGAGTTGTGAAGAGAAGGGAAGAGGGGGGGGGGGGGGGGGGGAATACACTTGCAAGTAATCCGCCGCACAAATTGTTTTCGCTGTAAATAAAATTCAAGTACCGTCAAATCATTATTTTCTCTTTCCCCGAGCTGATTCGAAAGAAACCAATGAAAAGAACAGCTGAATGTGTAATTATAATTTTTTATAACTTCAATCGATTCTGTTTGTTTTTATAAATATGTAAATATATTTTTTTGATTCTACAAAATGATCGAAATTTGTGTTATTTTCGATTTACTCAAAATTGGAATGTGCTTCGCGTTATTTTTAATGCATATAAACATCCAAATAGATGCACACTTTCGCATTTTGTCCTTGAACTCGTACTCGGATTTTTAGTGCTTTCTTACTTATTTTTTATTAAAGATTTATTTATAGATTTATTTTTTTTCGCTTGCCTCCCACTTCCCCCCCCCTCCTCCTCCCCCTCCTCCGAAAGTGTTTCAGTGGCTTTTTTCCATATCATTCGGGTTTTTTAGGTTATGCGAGGCTTTTACAACAATATTTCGCCCATTATAGTAGTTTTAACACTTGTTTTGACAACAAGTTTCCTCTTATCTACCGACTTCTTCACTATCACCGAATTTTGTCATTTTTCCCGTCTTCCGCTTGTTAATTCAACTCATACATCTGTACAGACAGACAGACAGACAGACAGACAACTCTTCTTACATACAAATGTATTTAGTTGGCAATGAAAGCTGTTTTAATGCTTCTAAAAAGCAGGTGGCAGGTTTTTCAAGCCAAAACACGAGACATTTTTGATCCATTTCATCATTTCAAGCTGAATTTCTTTGCTCTCTCTCTCGATGTGATAAAAATGTGTTTTCCTTCCCTCTTTTATAAATTACAATCTAAATTTTAGATAAAATAAAGAAATTTCCATTTTTTCCCATAACTTCATTTAATGTTTGACGTTTTAGTTTTTAAAATACTTATAAACTAATAAATGGTAATTTAAGAGAATTGAAGCTTTTCAACAAGTTTATCTTGGATTAACTAGTTTTCATTTTTGAAGCCCTATTTTGTGTATAAAAGCTCAATTATTCCAATATCTGGTATCAGCAGGTTATCAGGGAACTCATAAAGATTTCTTTTTCACGACGGTAACTCACTCGTCGACTGAAACAGAATGCGTTTGCGTTTGGAATTCCAATGCCGCCGTTAGAGGAACAATTAAAAATCTCTCAACAAATAAATTTCTACTTCTGAAATTGTGAATTCTTCTTCTAAAAGCTTTTGAAGTAGAAAGTGTAGGTCATCTCAACGGGGTGGAATCCCCTTCCCCTGAACGGTGGCGGTCAACACAACAGAGGGGGGGAGACTTACGTGTCTGTCTGCGGTTCGTGTCTCTGCTAAGTTCGTGTGACGTCTTTGACGTCTATAATAATATTATATATAATATAATAAATTAAATAAAAATTTAGAGCGAGGATTTACAATAGAGGAGGAGGAGAACTCTAGAGGTGGCAACTTTAATTTACTGTAGAATTAATAATTTAATTATGCTTGTTATGGCTGGATTTGCTGTCGACGTAGTAGTCAAATTAAAAATGTCGTGCAAAAGTTAAAAAAAGAGAAAGAAAACAAGACGACCGACGACCAGACGCGACTCTTGCTTAGAAAATTTAAAACGTACTCTCACCAGATAATGAGAGAAGAAACTCGGTATGTGAAGTACAGTCGTCTCGGTATATAAATAAATTACAAAAGTTCTTTCTTCTCTGCACACACAAACGTACAGATATTAAAATTGGTATACCGTAGAATGGTGGGTACATAAGTAGGTATGTATGTATGTGTGTATGTACGTCAATCTCACAGCCATGCAAGCGATAACATGGTCAAATTGCGTTTTAGCAACTTGAAAGATTACATAACTTCTTTTCCACGTTGTTAACAAAAATTATACTTGTTTTATTAGAGATGCGGAGAGATAAAAAAATTAAAACTAAAAGAAAAACACTTGAATCTACATAGAAAAAACGCTAAATAGAAAAAAACTCTACATAGAAGAAATTCTGAAATTCTACATAGGAAACTCGAGCGAGCAGAAGCGCTACATACGTGTGTTTGTTTACATATATATATTTAATACATAAATAAATTTATATAACAGCGGTTAAGAAAGGAAAAGGAAAAAAAAACGACAGCAGCTGAATTAATGACTTTAAAACTGGTTTTTCGGTGATGCTAAGCTGAAGCATTCAATTCATCGAATGCTGCTTTTGCTGGCCGCAGCAACTTCGGTGTCGGCGGGGTTGCAGTTGTTGTAAAGACCAAAAGTTGCGCTATTAAAATATTCACCATGAAATACTTGTTGTTGTTCCTTCTTGCTATAGGAAGAAATGTTGGATTTGTTTTTGTATTACTAATTGTGTTGGCATGTTTTTGATAATTCATTTTTCACATTTACTTAATATTTACTTATTATTATTATTATTATTATTGTTAATAACGCGTACTTAATTACTTAAGTTTTTTTTTTTCACTTGTGCCAAAATGAAATGCAACAATTTGTATTTCTTTGTTTTACGTTTTACGTTTTTTTTTACCTTTTTTTTTACGTTTTATTTGAATTCGTTGGCACAAACTAACAGATGCGACAAACATGCAAACATAATATACTTTGCGTAAATATGTATATTCAAGAATAGATATGTATAACTAGCTGTGTACATACATAGAGAAGAAATGCACGTACCAAATCAACGACGCAAGCAGCCGCGCCGCGCTCTTGTTGTTGCCTTTCATATTGTCTTCCTTGCCAGAGTATATACAATTTCGCCTTGTATGTATGTAGGCATGTATGAATGTAATAATGAGTGGCTCTCAAACTTTGTGAACGTGAGAGAAATCCTTTGCTCGAGGCAAGGCTACGAAATCTACTTAACGATTATGATTACTTGGTAATCGTTTCCATTTAAGTCGTGAATCACAATTGCAATTCGATTCGCTTCGATTGCAATTCGATTTGCAGATATTTGGTTGATCAAAAGTTTGAGAATCTCTGGAACAGCGTGTGTTGTACGTGTGTGTGTGTTTGTGTATCGTGCGCCTATTTTCTCAGTTGGCCAAATTCGTTTCTTTCTTGGGTTCTCTGCACTTTTCTCGTTTCTAGCAGCACCCTTTCTTGACCAACTTCATTTCTTTCTCTCACTACTGCGGACTTTTAAAGGTTTTAGAAAATTTTTAATATTGGCAATAACTAAAATGAGGCCAAAAGTGTGTGGCGCGGCGAACTGTTTCTGCTGAGGTTTTCACAAGATTTGATTTAATTACTCAAATGAAAATCTGCAAATGCATTGAAGAGTTTTTTCTTTTGTAGAATTTTTGTTGAGTATTCTAATTCCAATTGAGTATTTCAAACAACACGTTTTACTTCGATGTTGCAAAGTATTTCTTACTTAAACTGAGTTGCAACCAATCTAATCTTCAATTTGTTCGTGTGTTTCAAAGTTATTTCAACTCTTTTTGTTTACTTGTTCGACCAAACTTCGTTTTATCTCAATATGTAGACGCGTCCGTAGATACGTTTTTCGAGATACACACTGCTACGAATCTCTCTCTCTCTCCCTCTCTCTCTCCCTCTCTCTCTCTGTGCGAGCGAGTACGTACGTATTTTCCGCGGACTCTCCGAATCTCTTGTGAAAATTAATTTATTTCTTAATGGTTTTTATTTATGGTGTTGCTGTATTTGGTTGGATTAATTTGGAAAGAAAAAAAAAAGTTATTTCATGCTGCTTTCTTGCATCCGTTTTTCATTTTCTTTGCATTTTCTTTTAATTTTTCTACTTATGTACGTCGGCGCGATGATATCTGGTCGGTCTGTCTGTCTGAACCTCATTCGCAGCCATCAAAGAGTCGCGCAACACTGCGTGTCACTCCAACCCCCCAAGGGTATCAACAATCCGCACCTCCCTGCTGTGCAAAACCTCATTTTAACCCTAAAAAAAACTCAGCATCCCTTGAATTTGGATCCCTTTTACTCCATAATCCCCCCCCCCTCCTCTCACGCTTCCCCAACCCACTCTCACCATCCGCAACCCACTCTCGCCATCCACAACCCACTCTCGCCATCCACAACCCACTCTCACCATCAACAACCCACTCTCACCATCCACAACCCACTCTCACCATCCACAACACCAACGCTTCCCCTCCCCTCCCCTCACCCTTCTCACCATCACGCAAGACCGGCAGCTACATAAAACGGGGTTTTGTCTTCTCAGAGTCTGACTGTTCGCACTGAGTTGTTGTTGTTGTTGCCTTTGTTGCGAGGAGGAATTTCGCCAGCAACAGCAGCAGCAGCAGCGCAGCATCCACTACCGCGGAGCCTACCTACTTTTAGCTGGTATGCTCGGTTTAGGGTTTCCAACATCCCAGGTTATCATAATGCCGCGATTTTCGAGTCTCCCTCAAGCTTGGCTATTCAGTCCGCAAATAGGTTTTTGCAAGGAAAATTCAAAAACTGATTTATTGTTCGGATATAAAGAAATTTCGCTTTTAGTTTCGTTTTACTTGGTTTCGATTCGTCGAAGGGTTTTCTACAAAACTTTATAACTCTACACATTTAAGGACAACAAAGATTAATCTAAGTTAAGCATCCAAGTGCCGGAATCCCATGATGGGATGCCCTACTTAAGATGCCCTTTGCCCCGTGTTCTCCTTGCTTTTTCAGCAGCATTCTGCTCCAGCTGCTGCTGCTGCTGTTGCTTCACCCTGGTATGCTGCTGCAGTCAGCCTTCACGAGTGCGACGCCGCTCTTTTTCACGAGTTCCTGGTTTTCGCGTCAGTTTTTAATTTTTTGTTTTTGTTTTTTGTGCTTTCCGCTGCTGGAAGTATTCAGTATTCACTCTTGAAATACCGGTGTGGTTGTTGCTGTTGTTGTTGTTGTTGTTGTTGTTTTAACGTATGACACAAGATAAGATTTATAGTATAAATTTTATACCCTTTCATTTCCCGATGTGGTGTAGACAATCTCTTTCTTTCCCCCCTCAGCGCACCCCGCCGCCGACTCTTCAGTCGTCACTCTGCCTTTGACCAGACCATCTCTCGAAGTGGTGACTTCTGTGGCAAAAATCAGGAGAGAGAGAGAGAGTGTTAAAATGATCATCTTTTAAGTGTGCTGCTGCTGGTGTGATGAGACTACGACTCTCCGCTTCTCGTAGTACTCCGTCGCGGCGGCGCTACTCTCTTCTACCACCCTGTCTTACCTTGCGTTTTTCTTCTTCGCTCGAATTAACGCAATTACATTTTATCGATTTTTCATCTTTCCCCCTGCTAATTTTTCATATCGTCTCCTTAAAGTTTTGCTTAACTTTCGAGATTTCGTCGATGGCCAATAGAGAGTTTAGTTTCTTAATTTATTTTATTACACACACACACACACATAGTTTGTTGTAACTCAACGGAACTCATTCTCCGCATTTGTTGTGTTTGCATTTAAACACTAAGTATTTCGTCATCTGCTACTTATAATATATTTTATCAATACATAGTTCGTTCGTCCCCATTCTGCTTGTCTTTGAGCGCAACTGTACTTCGAGAGCTTTATTTTCAATTTAATGAGTTGTTGCTTTTCGCAGATTTTCTGTCTGCTGCTGTACACGCGGTTCCGTGCGCGAGTATTTGTAATTAGATTTTTGTACGAATAAACGCGAAGTTGGTTTATCTGGCTAAAATTGGTGATAACATTAGTGTTGACCCTCGTGGCGAGCTGTCAGTGGATTTTTCGTGGAAATACATACGTGGAAAAAGGGGTAAACAAGAGGTAAAATCAATAGAATCTTTAATTTCCCAGCTTGTTGTAATCTTAGTGTTTTGATTTTTATTATAAGTTGGTGAACATTCGAACATCTTCTGAATGTTTAGTGATTTTATCCTTCAGTGCTAGAGTACGTAGATCCAGAGTTGGCCCAGAGAGACACGACGATATCTTGTTATTTTATGAGACCATTTTTGTTAACCATTACTAAGCCGTATTATTTTGTCATAATTTTTTTTTTTTTTTTTTTTTTTTTTTTTTTTTTTCTATATCAGAGTTCAGGAGCTGCTTCGAGCTCTGTTAAGAGGGTTGATAGAGGGAGGGGAGTGGAAAGTTTTTTTTTTTTTTTTTTTTTTTTTTTTTTTCGTACATATCTTTACATGACCGTAGTTTACACACGTAACTTATCAAGTAGGACGATCCTAACTTGCCTAACTGAATGTCTTAACTTGTCCTACTTCGTTTACCGTGTCCTACCTTACTTCATCTCACTCCTTCTTCCCTCAGCGTTATCCTACGTAATTTTACTACAATATATTCGCCTCATTCCACACTTGGGAATCCTTATCTTGGCCTAGATTAGTTTATCTAAAACAACCTGATCGTGCAATTTTAACTAGCTTATCTGCAAATTTCACATTATATACGATAATATAAAGTAACTACCGCACATAATCGCACTTTGCGTTATCTATGGCCTACTTTTCGTAATATAACTTCCTCATCCTACCAGAATGAGAAGAATTTTAAGTTTTCCTTTTTGCGCCATTTCAAAGCAGTTGTTGGTCTGTACTTTTGGAACGATATTGAGACATTTCTTTACTTATATCGCTAACTATTATACATTTTTAACTGAAACAAGTCTGTCTTTCTAACAATTTAACTAACTTGAGGTATTCAAGGTGCGTTTAACTTGGAGTTTTTAAGGCGGTAGGGATCGTATTAGTTTTCGAATTCGAATTACGTTTTGTTAGGTAGGCAAAACATTTCCCAAAGTTATACATGAAGAATGAAATATACGTGAATGCAAACAAGTTGTGGACCATTATATGCCACCATGTGCACCATATGTAGTTGTAAATATGGCTAATTAATGATTTTCAACTACAGTGAGAGTAGTTAGCACGAAAAAAATCTTGTAAGCTGCTTCCACAATTTAATTTAGTTGCACGACTGGATTGCAAAAAAAGCAGGAGGGGTGGGGAGGGGCGGGGAGAGCAGTTGGTTGATTGGTCGGTCAGTCGGTGGGACGGTCAGTCGGTGGGACGGTCAGTCGATGGGATGGTCAGTCGGTTGGTCGGTCAGTCGGTGGGACGGTTCGTTGGTCGGTCGGTTGGTCGGTCAGTCGGTGGGACGATTCGTTGGTCGGTCGGTTCGTTGGTCGGTCGGTCAGTCGGTGGGACGATTCGTTGGTCGGTCGGTCGGTCAGTCGGTGGGACGGTCAGTCGGTGGGACGGTCAGTCGGTGGGACGATTCGTTGGTCGGTCGGTTGGTCGGTCAGTCGGTGAGACGATTCGTTGGTCGGTCGGTTGGTCGGTCAGTCGGTGGGACGATTCGTTGGTCGGTCGGTTGGTCGGTCAGTCGGTGGGACGATTCGTTGGTCGGTCGGTTGGTCGGTCAGTCGGTGAGACGATTCGTTGGTCGGTCAGTCGGTGGGACGATTCGTTGGTTGGTCGGTCGGTTTGCCAGATCGATTCGATGACTAAAAAAAAAACAAGAGTTTGGGAAAACTGTTAGTTTTCAGAGAGTTTTTTTGAATAATCAAGGAAATCGTAGCAAACTTCCAACGCACTGCATTGCAAGACCTGTTGCAGGCGGCAACGCAAAACAGGGTGGCAACGCTGTGAGCCACCACCACCACCATCAGCCAGCGTTTATAGGCTCTTCAGTTAGCCTACTCTAGACAACATGCAGTTATGTGCGAATGTAGCTTGGACTGAAATCCAGTCCTCCAGTTCCAGTTTGACAGCGGCAGAGGGGCGGAGGGCGGAGGGAGCACGATTACCTTGCTTGACTACTGCTTGGATGCGAACTCACATGTTCCGACTCACTTCTTCATATAATACGTGAGCGCTCGTTAAACTGTCACACATAAAACGATCAAGAGAAATTTTGCACGCAAGGTCGGTCTTTCGCGACAAAAAAGGGGAATGAGAAACAGTGTCGATCAGAGCGAATAACGAACGAACGAGTGTAATTCGAGGAAGCGGAATAGTTTGCAGTTGTCTGCGTTAATAAGTAGTTGTAAATCGCTTGTTCAACGCTTCGTGGATTGTGGATTCATCTCGCTTCGTGGATTGTGGATTCATCTCGCGTCGTGGATTGTGGATTCATCTCGCTTCGTGGATTGTGGATTCATCTCGCTTCGTGGATTGTGGATTCTTCCAACGGGAAAAAGTCATTTCCCCTTCAGATTAACGGACACCTAATACAGGAATTGCCGCCGAATGTTGTTAAATAACGCCCGGAATTTTCGAGGAAATTTTAGAGAAGGCAAATTAATGAATGCAGTGGTAAGATAACGGTCTCGATTTTTCACTCAAACGTCGTTCATTTTTCACTTCAAACCATTTTCTCGCTAACGCCTAAAATATGAGAACTTTTTTAATCCCACGGCAATCCCACGACATCTACTCGCGTGTAAACCCAGAAAAGGTGAGTTCGTCGAAATGAGGTTTACACCACACCCACCAAACTGAACATTATTAACGATTTTATCAGTTCTTTAATGGCAGCGATTTTATTGAACTCTTCAATGAGTTGAGTTTCCTAGCAGCGAAAGGCTTGAGCACTTCGTATCACACAACAAAGTCATTTATAATGATGTGACGACATTGCATGTGCAGTTTCAGCGATATCAAGCATATTTTTCAAGCGATAGTTTATTTCACTTCGAACTTGTTTGCTTGTTGAGATGGCTTGAATGTTCGTTCAACTGTTTGTTTATTTGTCGCTTGGTTTGTATAAATGTTTTGCACTACACAAAAACTCAATTCCGGAGCAGCAACAACAAAGCAGCTAGCTAACCATCACATTTTTGTCTACAAGCAGTAGCAGCTAGTGGTCTCTTCTGTAGCTCAATTGTTGTTGCTCTTAATCTGGTATATTGAGAATCACTTGATGTTGTTATTGGTGTAGTTGTTGCCATACACAAGTGTGTTTGTGTTTGAGTTTAAAATGTTCAGTTTTTCGTGCGTTTCTTCACTCTCCCATCTGTATTTGAGTTGTGTCGCTCTTTGTTGTTGATGTGTGTTTCGGCGAGTGAGGGTCTCTTCATAAGCATTCGCTTTGTTTTATTCTACTCGCTCAATACTTTGTTACAACGTGAATTATTATTTGCAAATACATAACTACAAAAAGTTTTTCTTTGCTTTTTTCCCCCCACTGAAGCTGCTGTATATATCTACATTTCTACGTACATATATATTTTCCAAGCCTCCATGCTCTGATTACTGACTCGCTTTTCTCCAACCTCTTTAAATCATCGTTTCCAAGTACGTACTGTGTATGTGTGTATGTATGTATGTATGGATGTGTTTCTATTTCCATTTGTAACCAACGATTTTTGCGCATCGATGATCTTACATTTAACATCCAACATTGCGGCACGGAGTTCGTTTACCTCCGCGCGTTCGAAGCATAGGAAAGCAGCGAACTGCATACAATAAAAAGACTTGCAAATGTTGCAATTTTTCTACATATTATTTCTGTTGCTACTTCTTGCCTTTGCCATCGGCATCACCATCATCGTCGTCGTTGCCGTTGTCGTCGTCGCCGTCGGCGTCGTTATCGTCGTCGTCGTTGTCGACGTCGCCGTCATCGTCGCCGTCGTCGTCGCCATCGACGTGTTCACGTTAACCAAATCTTTCGTTTTGACGTAAACATAAATTTTCACCAGCTGAAGGCAAGACACAGAAATTGTGCATTAATTGCAAATTACAAAAAGAAACCAAAAGAAATCAAAAAAATTATATAGAGAGATATTAAAAAAAAAAACGACAGAAACCAAATCCGTTGCAAGCTTAAATGTGCTCATTTCAGTTGCAAAACTTTTCAAGTGTGATAATTGAATGAAAAAAGAGGCTCCGGTTGAGGGGTTGAATCTTTTGTTGTTGTCACCTACCTCACCTAATCGTTGTGGTGAATTCTAAAAAGTTGAGAAGCCCTTGGAATTTAAAGATTCCAATTTTTTTTTTTGCATAAAACTTAGCAACGCGCGCTTCACTCGTTTCCACGACAACCAAACCAAACGTTGGTCCGTCTCGTCGCGCTTCACTCGTTTCCACGACAACCAAACCAAACGTTGGTCCGTCTCGTCGGAAGACGAAGTTGCTGTGCTACTCAACAAACTATTTTCGCTATTACTACAAAGTTATTGCAAGCAGCAACATCTAAAAATATTTCAAAATAAATACTCAGTTAAATTTGGAATTGGCAAACACAGGAGGCGTGATTTGATTTTATTTATAGATTGCAAGATTTACATATATAAATAAGAGAAAAATAAGAGGAAGAAGAAGGAAGCAGAAGAAGAAGAAGAAGAAAAAGAAGAAGAAGAAGAAACGCTGCTGTTGCTTGGAAGCTATTAAATGGAAAATATTGGATTTAAACGAGTAAGAAAAAGTGTTACGAAGGGTGGCGGTGGGAGAAAGAGAGAGAGTAATTGTAAAAAATATTTCGCTTTCCAAACAAGGTCAAAATCGTAATGTAGAACTTTCCAGAAATGAAACGATTTTCCAGCCACAAAAACTGGAATCTCTTTTTTTTTAACTCTGCCCGGCCGGACTACAAAAAAAGTAGCAATCAGACGTCGTAACACCAGCTACACGAGGGAGAGACACAACTTTAGCGACTCTCCCTCCAAGGGAAACACTCAAGTTGCATAAGAACAACAACAACACAGAAGTCTCCTCCAATTCCACCCTTAAATTGCATATACAATTATACAGCTCAACCATCGCCTCCCACCATTTGCACGCGTATTTACTCTCACACTCTTTCATTCAAGGTTCCCACTCAGTGTCCCCCTGTCGCGTTCCCCCTGCTTTTTTATTCTAAACATGTATTGGAGTTTCCCTTGCCCATTGTGTTCCTCCTTAGAAATTTTCTGCGTTCGCTTGTGTGGTACAATTTTCTCATTTGGGTGAACCAAGCAACGTCATTTGCATCATCCATCGTTGCCATTCGAATCTGCTGTAGCGAAGCTCTTCGAACTGTGATAGTTGCTGTACCGCGTGCTCTTCAACTACTCGCTAACTACTTCCAAACCTGGAAGCTCCAAAAAGGGTGCCGCCATCCTTTAATTAGACAATTAATACGTATTGAGAGAACTTTGGCTGCAGCCAAGTGGATTACAAACTACTTTGTAGTGTGGTCATCACTACTTCCGTTTGCGCTCCTCCATCATTTCAGCCTGTGCAACCCTGCGCTAACACACTCTTGCACACTCGGTGCGATGAGCAAGAGAGCTCTGTGATTCTCTCTCTCTCTCTCTCTCTCTCTCTCTGATGTTGAGCGCCACACGAAAGTCAAGGGAAAACACTGAAGAGGTAGAAACGGAAACAACACTTTCACAAAAAAAAATTCTTATTTGGCGAAAGCAGTAGGCTTTGAAGCTGTTTTTTTTTCTAGCAGCAGATGTACTCGGAGTGAAAATATTATTCAAGCTACGGCAGTCTAACACGAAACTCATTCTAATTTTCATTTCTTAATCTTCCTTGCAGTGTACAAAAAATAAACCCACAACGACGCGACGCGCGAAAATGGCCAAAATGGAGGTCGACGATGTCGTCGACTTGAGTCTCGGATCCGGACGAGATCCGGCGCTTACCATATCGCCGACCACGGTGCGTGATTTGCGTGCACTCACGCAAAACTCGGGGTTGACGATAACGCCCGCTCCGCCGCCGCCGCTGCCGCTGCCGTTGCCGTTGCCGCTGCCGTCGACGCAGCAGAGTCTTGCGAACCACAGCAGCGTCAGCACCACCACCTCCAACTCGTCTTCAGCGTCGATAGCGGCACCAACAACGTCCTCCACCTCCTCCATTTCTGCCACGCTGTCCGCCGCCGTCGCCGCCGCCGCTACGAATGCGACGAATCCAAGTGGTGCCTCCGAGTCAGCTACTGCGCCACAGGACGAGAATAAAGTGCAGCGGCGAGTGTTGCGACCGCGTACCGAACCCAAATCGTATGCGGAAGCGCCTGACATCGTGCTGCTGCCGGCGCGCATGAATGGCCGCCAGCAGAACGGCAACATTGACTCAGAGACTGATGACGAGGAGATGCCACCCTACGTACCCATCAAGGAGCTCACGCCCAGCGAGCTCAAGGAGCGCGAGAAAGGATTGCGCAAACTACGCGAAGATCTGCGTAATGAGGAGACAAAGCTGGTGCTACTGAAGAAGCTGAAGCAGTCGCAGCATGTGATGAAGGAGAATCTGAGCGTCACGCCCACGTGTGTCTCGCCCACCAATCCTCTGGCTGCCATACCGGCATCTCTGACCTCCAAGGGATCGCTAAGTGTGACGCCGGCGACAGCTGTTCCACTGCCTGCCCATACGTCGAAAGGACGTGCGGCGACGATTAGTATGACGTGAGTAGAGTGACAACTGAAGGCTTTCAAATAGTAAAAATCCTCTTCCGATTTCCAACCAACCAACAGTAGCGGTTCCAGCCAACGTCAGGCGCATATGCCGCCGCAGACAACTTTATCCTCGCCCTGCTCAGCAGTATCGTTTTCGCTAACAACAAGCCCATCGTTGCCCCGATCGAATTCCTCGGCGACTCTGCCGCCTCCACGATCTTCGCTTCCCGGTGGCGCTACACTCACCGCAGGCAGCTCACAATCCTCGTCGCCATCGCCGACGTCGACGTCTTCTCATCGCAACACCAGTTCAATTCCACCACGGACCAATCTTCCGAATCTCACCATCACTCCCTCGGTGACCATAACACCCACGTCAGCCCCACCGTCTGGGATCAAACCACGCAATGTGAGTTATTGTAAAGTATTCGTTGCTGCAGTGTGCGCGCTAAGTATCATCAGCCACCCAAATGTCAGACGAACCACAATTCATTCACTCGTCCACACAACATGTTAACGAGATCTATTTTTAGTCCTGATTTCACGTGCTTACAACAATTATCACTCGCGTAGCATTTCATATTATTATTTTATATCGCTTATTCTACGGAAAATTTAGTTATTTAGTTGTTCTTTTATTATAATTAAAAAATCGATTAAGCGCAGACGATAGAATTTCCCTCAAATCAAAATCCACACACACACATTTCTCAAGATCAAATTTGTCAATTCGAGCCGGAATTTTCGATCGTAAACATTTCAATAGTGTAATTTGACCTCGGATTGCTGGCTGAAGCCTGAAGTAGTTTCCTGCAGAAGGAGAAAAGATTAAAGTTACTCAGTTAAATTTAAAGATATTATTTTCTTTTGTAAACTTAAAACCATTTTAACGCTTTTTGTTTCCTTTACAAAATTAATTGTGATTTGAGCTCATTTTAGTTCAAATTATTTCACACTCGCACCTCACAGGCAAAATTCGATATTTAAAAAAATATTCCAATATTTACTACACTCAACACTCAACGCTTCATACATAATAACTAATTCACTCACCAACATTTTATATTGAATTCACAAAAAGCAGCTTAATATTTCGGATAATCCAAAGGTACCTGGCAGCATCAGCAATTCGGTCTCCATCACACCGGCGCCTCCGTTGTCGCAGCAGCAGCATCAATCACAACACAATGCAGACTTGAAGGTAGGTCGTTTCAGCAGATGCTTTTGGATGAGAAAAACTTACTAACTTTCTACCACCCGCCCTCCAGAGTGATCGCTCAACACCTCGCGAAGAAGTACAAACACCCGCTCAGAGGCAAGCGGCAGCCAAGCTGGCGCTGCGCAAACAGCTCGAGAAGACATTACTGCAGGTTGTATTGCGATACGTGAACCATATCGACGAGGACAAGATTACTAAAATTTCTTGGTTTTCAGATTCCGCCACCTAAACCTCCACCGCCAGAAATGCATTTCATACCCAATCCCAGCAATACAGAGTTCGTCTACTTGCTGGGGCTCGAGACCGTGGTCGACTACTTGATGACGAAGGACAGGAAGTCCGCTAGTGTGGCACCGCCGTTTCGTTGCGCTCAGTGCAAGATTGATTTCACGCCCGTGTGGAAATGGGAGAGGCAAGGTATGCGCGCTCGTGCGCCTTGAACGCGCCAACGCCAAGCGTCTTTCCCCTCACACTGACGCACTTCTGACAATTTCAGGTAATAAAGATCCTAAGGTTATTTGCGAACAGTGTGTCACCACCAACGTTAAGAAAGCACTTAAAGCCGAGCACACCAACCGACTGAAGCAGGCGTTCGTGAAAGCTTTGCAGCAGGTAGGACTTTTTCGCGGTTAATCATGGGGATTAATCTTACGTAATCTGCTATAATAATCCAAAATGAAGAAAGTAAAACAAAGAATTCATTCATCAACTTTCTTGTTTCCTCTTACAGGAGCAAGAAATCGAACAGAGGCTCGCCACTCAAAGCAGCCCATCGCCTGTCGATTCTCACACATCATCGTCTTCGCATTCGTCATCGACACCACAGCCACCACCACCGTCACTGTCGTCATCTCAGTCCGCCGCGAGTCATGCAGCCGCAGCTTTGGTCAATCTGCCACCATCCGTGACCGTTATACCGACCAAATGTCACACGCCAACACCGAGTATCACGCCGCGTCCTACGCCACCGCCACCCAGTCAACCAACACCGCCGCCACCACCGACAACGCCACGTTCCTCACGCTCTTTAAGCCATGCGCAACCCAGTCCAAGTACTCCAACTCCAAGTCAAATGCATCAGCATCTTCAGCAACAACATCAACAGCAGCAGCGTGAACGTGAACGCGAGCGAGAACGTGAACGAGAACGTGATCAGCATCATCTGCGAGAGCGGGAAAGGGAACGAGAACAGCAGCAGCAGCAGCAGCAACAACAGCAGCAACAACAGCAGCAACAGCAGCAACAACAGCAGCAACAACAGCAGCAGCAACAACAGCAGCAGCAACAACAACAACAGTTCGACAAATACTCAACAGCTGCATTAGCAGCAGCCGCTCAACTTGGTGCTCTGGGCGGCCTGCCTGGACTTAATAATCTCGCTGGCTTGGGAGGTCTTGGCAATCTGGGAAATCTTGGTCAACTGGGCAACCTGGCAGCACTCGGTGGCCTTGCAAATTTGGGAGCAGCAGCAGCGGCCGCAACACCCAATGCCGCCGCGGCAGCTGCAGCAGCGGCGAATTTGGGCGCACTGGGAAATACTTCACCGGCGGCCACGGCAGCTGCAATGCAAGCTTTTCAGCAGCAGATCTTCAGAGGTAAGCTAGAGAAGCGCATTTCTGTGGAAAGGAGTGATTTTAGTTCTTCGGCGATCTGGGGGAAGACTTGTGATTTAAAACATTTGAAAACGCCCAGACTTCCATCTTCCAATATCACTTTGTTTGAAATTTTTAAATATCGCGCGATTTACTCGTAGTTTAGCGTAGCAATTCGACTCTAATGATTTTCAACTTTCGTCGAAACAGCTCTCGGACAAGGTCTGGCTAGCAATCCACAGCATATGATGCAATTCACACCACTGCTTTATTCCTATCAGATGGCCATGGCACAGGCAGCCCAAGTAGCGGGTGAGTAAAATCAGGACAATTCAATCCATCATAATTCAATTTGCTAAAATTCTTTCACCTCTCCACAGCTTATACGAACAACAAGAAGAATTCGTCCGCTGCCAGTACATCGAAGAATCAACCGCCCAGCTTAGCGGACATACAGCGTGCTGCTGAGCTGCAGCGTCAATACTTGATGGAGATGATTCCGCCGTCTGCGCCGGGTCCGAGCAACAGTCGTCAGAATAACTGGAAGACGTAAGCAGCGAAGGGCGATCGATCGTCTGCTTCACAACCACATCTCACCACGCAGCAGTTCTGCACAGATAAGACTTGTCAGCGATGAGTGCGAACGGGACTCAAATTAAGTCATCTGGCCAGTTGCAGGTGGAAGTGGATGAATATCTGAATATCACTCGATCGATCGAAATGCATGCGGGGAGTAACTTGAAATACGTATTCAAGCATTTTTACTTTATAGCTAAAAACAATTAAACTTGTGTTCTTCCAAACAAGACAAGAAACATCTAATTGCACACAAGCAATAATCGCGTTCCCAGCGGGCGACTGTTTAACACAGCGAATTCAATATTCACACAGCTTGTTTAAATCAGTTCACGTTCTTCAAATCGCAATAAAATGCGCTTGCTTAACATAGAACGACTAAAAATAGAATAATTCAGCTGATTACATTGTAATTTCTTGTTTGTTTGCCTTTGTTGATTTTATAAAGAACTAATAATTTTAAATAAAGAAATGCAATTATGTTAAAAAATTTTAGGCAGCAGTGATTTGAAATAAGTAATTTAAAAAATAATTCGGAACCTATTGAGCTGCGAATTGTATGTTTTTAACAATTTCCGAACTAGTTTTAGTGCCGCCACGTGTTGTGTAAGCCGCTCACAACGGCCTCATCTAAATCGTAAGTTAAGTTAGTGTACAGATTATTTCAGCATTAGTTCCGTAGTTGTATTCAATTTAGTTTAGTATTTATTACAATAATGAAATGATAGTATAAATTAACAAACGACAGTAATGAACAAGAAAAAACTGAAACTGAAATTCAGCTAAAAATCCACTCGTAGAAAATCAAAACTAATAACGCTTAATTTACAACAATTTTTACTATGAAATAGAAATCCACTCTTTATTCTTACAAATAGCGTGACAAAATAAATCATATAAATGTAATTTTCAGCCGTAGACATCAATTGCAACAAACTGCAACAATAAATACATTTTTGCATTAGAGAATTTCTATTCACAACCTGTATCAGCACTCAATTGTTACCATCGCATTCATCAATTTATCGATTTTACTATTTTTATTCTCAATCCCCCCCCCCCCCCACACACACACACATACGTCACGCTGAGAGTTATTAGAAATGATTTTATTTTACAATTTAATTGTTACACATTTCTTGTTTTTAGAATTTTAAAATTGCTTTAAGTTCTGCTCTTGTATTATTATTCCAAAATAGACGGTATTTTATTTAAATTATACATACACACAGGTAAATCAATAGTTGCAGACATACATACATTTAAAATAAAGAAAATTATATGACAATTTAATTAAATGTAATCTCTGTTCTTCGTACAAATTATTTTTAGAATATTTATTAGAAAATAGAAGTGAAAACCTTTTCTTCTCATATTTTAAAAACTTAAGTTACCAATAGCTAATCGTTGAATTTTATACTAAAAAAGAACGAAGCGAGCTCGAAATCGGAAAGCTTCACTTGAAATTCTAATGTTCTCTCGTCACCACAAATGTTTCAATTTGTTATGTTTGTTTGCTTCTAAAAGGAATGAGTTACATTTCTTGAAAGCAATTATATTGAACTTGAATGAATTGTCCGTTCTCAGTTAAACCGATTTAAATTTCAGTCACTCTAAAGTGCAGATCTGCAAACCATTTGATCTCCTCGTTTCCGTGTAGCAGGTAATTCACTCATCGAGAACCTTTTCAATGCTTGGCAGAATTGCAATAAAATTTAGGATTTCTAACTTCCAACCTCCCATATCAAAGTTACCTTACCACGGTTACAGTTTTAGAATTGCCAGAATTTTGAAGGTAATTTTAGGTCCCTTGGTTTTGAACGATATTGCTTGATTAAGCTCTGATATAAACCAATTCTCAGCTTGCTTCATCACTTGCGAGTATCGTGCAGTATAACAACTTCATGTTTAGTATTTTCAATGAATTAAACGCTATTCCAGGCACCTGATTCAGAATTTAATGCTTCCGTTGCAGATTTACGCGCCTTAATTGAAGTTAAGTTTCGTAATAATGCTGGCAGTTTGTCTTTTCGGTGGAAACCCAAGAAATACGTGATTACCTCTAGCTGCGAGGCTAATTAACCTGTAATTTCGCTTAAAATCTTTGGAAAAACGCTTTCACTTTACTTTGTTATCGTTAAAAAGGTGAAACAGTATAATCAATTCGATAGATAGCGATATTCCTTTTCATTCAATAGCGCATTTCGTGATTTTAGCCTATTTCTATAGAAAGATATGGGGAGATTTATATAGAAAGATATTTAAAACAATAAATCCATGACAGAATATTCTAGAAGTTTTGCAGGAAGGTACGATAAAGTGGGTCATATTATAATTCTCTACCACATCTGAGCTTCAAACAATAATAAATAGTTTATTATAAGTTGATAGTTGAAGTTGATGAACACTTTTTCTCTTTGAACTGGAAAAACCTTGTTATTTTATTTTTAAATTTGTTAAAATGCTTGTTTTTCTCGCTGCTTGCGAGCACATCATTAATGGAAAATCCATTAATATCCATTATGTATTTAATACGTACACATAATAAGTTGCCACAAAAAAGTAATGCCTTAATTTATAGTTAAATCTAAACATATTTGTAGAAATGATACAATATTTATAAAGCATCTTTCGTTCGGTTAGAAGACCGTGAGGTTTTACAACTCGCTTTTTCTATCTATACATTAATAGTGAAAACCGTAGGTTATAATTACTTTTATTTAGTTGTATTTTAGTTTAATTACCGCAGATAATTACAGTAAAACGTATTATACACAATAGTACATTAAATATCAAAATAAAATAGTAATATTCTAGTTTTATGTGTAAATATTGAAGCGAATACATAAAAGGAATAACTAAATCGTGAGCCACTCTACGCAAAGAACAATAAAAAGTATAACTTTTATTAGATATGATTTGTTTTATTCTAGTTATGATTTTACTTTCGAATTTTAGTAGAAAATCAAGAGGAATTCGGAATTCACATTATTCTCTAATTAAGTGCTTGCAATTAGTTTTTTAGAATACTTTTGAAAAGGAAAAATTGCATCTCAATGCTGAGGATTAACTTCAATCGAAGAAGGTTATATTTGGTTATTTAAGAAATGTTTATTGCTTTAACGCGAAGGAAAACATCGAAATTGTATATAAAGTTTTAAAATTGAACTTACGACTGAATAAATCTATTTGTAACGACGTCTCTGCTATTATGAAAAACACATTTTAAAACAAAAAAACCAAATCAAAGAAGGAAAGATCAAGAAGTATTTTTGGACAAAAATATAGTATCTGGCATGTGAAATTCAAGAACGTTGTGAGTAAAAAGAGAAAATTGTAACATTGTGATCAAAAAGTAAATATTTTAGGCAACAAAGAGCGAAATTAAAAAACGAAAAAATACACAAAAAACCAGAAACTAGAAATTAGAAATTTCAATTCAATTTTAAGTAGAAAAGCCAAAAGACAAAACTGAATTCAGTAAATACTTCTGAAAATCTTTTTAATTTTCTATAACAAACGAATCTGTTAATTATAATTAATAATATTAAGCATTAAGCGAAATTACATCGTCAACATTATGGAAAAAGGAAAAATCTCTGTGTGCTACTTTTAAAATTTCAACTCTATTAATTATGATAGCGTAATAATGCGTGTTCGAAGCTCTACATTAAACATATATATAAATGTGGTTTGCATAAATTACGTACTCAAACACACATTGAACTCTTTCCATGCATTCACGATATAATTTAAGCTCACCTGCGGACGAGTGAATGCAAAGAACTTGACTTTTGGAAAATAAATAAATACATTTTATTATTTCTTTATGTAGAAAAATATGAAAATGTTGTTTTATTCATAAACTTTCTATATTAAGGCTTCGTATAAACAATTGAAATTGCTATTTATTTCCATCTTTTGTCCTGAAACCGTGAAGATTACAGGCAGAATAACGAAAAAATGTATTTCTTCCATTTTTTAGTGTAGTATTTCCTTTTTATTTTTCACTTTTTTCTAAATTACAAAATATAGTTTCTATTTGATTTGTTACAAGGCTTGATCTAGTTTTAAATTTATTCTCATTATCTTCCGTTGTTCATATATTTAAGCAAACAGAGGCTACAAGTTCAAAAGTTTATCAACTCATAGGCAATAATTTCGATTTTGCGACGGACTTCTCTTTGTGTTGGAACTCAGTATAATTAAACTTCAATTGAAAATGATACGAAGTCCAAGACGCCAATCGTTGGGACCTGCCAGCATTTTCCAATTCCACATCAAGAACAACAAAAGTGAATAACAAAAATTTGTACAAAATCACAATTAATACTTATTTGCGTTTATAGTCATGGTGAACATGCAAGGTCGCCGAATAGCGCGTATTACCCGAATTGAAGGAGTTTGAGGTGTGTAGAACTTTTGCAGATCCCTCTACTTGTGTATTCCCATCGGAGCTGCGCCAGAGATTCGCAATAGCTTCCAGCGCCAGTTCGGTTTCGTTATCTTTGTCATCATGTTCAGCAGAGAGACGTAAATCGAATTGGCGTCGTGCACGGTGAAGTTTTGTGCTCACAAGTTCAGCATGCTGAGGATCCTGTGGCAGAAAAGCTCCCGCAGATAGGCTAGCAAACGCACATATGAGCGCGATTACAAGTGAAGATGAAGTTAACATTTTCGCTGCCACTCGACGGCAAATGTGATAATTTAACTCGACGAAATACTTGACTAAACTGAGTGGTCGAACGTGGAAGAGGCATTGAGTATCAAACTGATAAGAGCTCTTTTCACTGTGATTGTGGATTAATAAGAAAAATGTTGTTTTCTCTACATATTTTTATTTCAACAACTGCTGAACAATTAATATTCAACTAAATCAAAATCTTTTAAACTCGTGGTTCGCTAATTTGTGCTGGTGGCCAATCCCACTGCTTAGGAGGCGGTGGTTGCACCAGCGATTCCCAAGGCTTCCATCCTAGCATTTTGCGGGCCAATATCAATTCATTCTCTGCTTGTACAATCAGCTCTTCAACTTGACCGCAGCCAATGGTTTTCTCCAAAGCCTCAAGGTCTTTGATCTGCTAGATTCAACATAGATTAGTCAGTCATACTTTTTTCCTGCGACATAAACTTGCCGATTCTACAGCCTTGGCACGCTGCTGCACGATTTGCTCAGTGTACTTGCGGTAGCTTGCCTCCTGCGGCATCTTTGCCAGCGCTCGCATAATTTTGCCGTACAGTGAGGATAATGTGTGATGTGGATTTCTGGCAACAGCCAAGCCGGTCAGGCCAGTGGACTGCAAGTAACAAGAGGAGAAGTGAAAAAATAGATTGCGTCTTATAATCAGAATGAAGCTTAAAAATACAAAGTTTGTGAGAACTGCGGATACAAAGATGACATAACATCATATCTTCCATTTACAAGCAGTAGATATGCCGAAATATCAATGGTTTCCATTCCATATCTATAACTCACTTTCTTCACAATTTTTGACATTTTATATGATTATTTCCAGTAATATAATGTTTTTAGTAAGAAGTTACAAATGTAGAAGCCTGTCCATAGAATTGGAAAAATATTTTGACGTTTGAGGAATTCAAATCAGTAGGAAGGTAAGAGTGCTGCCAAATTTTAAAAAATTCAAAATAAGCTTATTTTAAGCCCAATACACAGGTAACGGAGCGTTTAATGCGGTCGCCATTAATAATGAAGGAACCGTCAGTCATATTTGTCTTGTTTTCCGTAATACCAAGATTTCGTTTCTCAATTCCTGGATTATTTCCCATCGGGAATTTAGTCAAGTGTAAGCTAGATATAATTTTTCGTATTGCAATACACTTGGAAGTTAATCGAAGTCGTTTGTTCAAATTTCAAATGAAATCGTTTGTTCAAATGAAATACCTAAATTATTGATTCGCGAAATATATCAACAACATGACAGGTTTTCACACTTTTCATTTAAATCTCTACATTAATGAACTAGAATAATACAGATCTTTTTTCTGATAATTAGATTAATGGATTAGATTAATTAAGGTGGAAGCTATAGTCAGACTTTCGATTTATCCTGAAATGAGAATTATGAGCTTTAACAGCTAAACAGCTAAAGCCCAATATTGATGAGCTATGTATTTAAAAAATATCATTATTTTTACAATTGGGTATCGCATTTCGCCTACTTAATGTATTTTAGCTCCAAAGTATGTGTTTTTAACACTTTGTGCTTTATTTCGGAACTAATTTTTTTAATTGCCGAAGAAGTTTAGAGATTTTTTGAAGTAAATTTTCTTTACTGATATTACATTTGTGAAAAAAATGTAACTGGAAGTAAGCAATCAATAATAGTTAATGTATCATGTGAATCAATGTAAAATCTATTAAATGTTTCATATTGGTTGGGGGAAAATCTAGAGAAACAACGATTACGTAGGTTCAAAGAACGAACTTTGCTCGAAAAATCTAAATCTATTATTATATGTACACATAAAACTAACTTTCGTCCCACATACAATTTATCCATTTATTTTCTAGCTAAAATAAAAAAAGTGTAAATGGGCGAAATTTCTACAGATCTGGTAACAACGAACTGTCGCAGAGAGAGCGAACACATCTTGCTCCACTTTGGAGAATGTATTATTTTAGCCAAATATTAGAATTTACTAAAAAAGTTGCTTTGACATTGTATCAGCTAATCATAATATAATATAATATAATAAAATGATTAATTTATCAACTGCGTCAAGCACTAGCATGTACGCGAAAACTAATGGGAACGGAGCTCGAGAAGTTTTATAAACTGATAATAAAGACTGGAACAACGGAGGCAAACGGCAGTGTGTTCCAGCAGCAGGGTTCTTTGGCAGCAGAGCTGGATACGAGCGACGACTTCTGGCGTTTATTGAGCGAAGAGAGCTTCTTATCTTTTGCACTCTCAACGGAATCTTGTTCCAACAAGACTCCACAATTCAATCGTAGACGAGCAAGCGCGATGTCACGTTAAAACGCTGTGTGTCGGATGAGTAGAGGGTAGTGAAGGCGCAGACAGCAAACAAGCAACACTAGGGGAGTCGTGTTCGAAAAGCAAGAACATCAAACGAATACCTCTTCCTGTAAGAATATAAGTTAGTGTGTCAGCTGACGAAAGCAGATGCTGGTCAACAACGCCAAAATCTGTTTTCAAAGGTGTTTTAGCACATCGCAATCTGTATAGAATAAGAAGATTCACTGCCAACGTGTTTCAGTGAATCAGTAAAAAGCTTCATTAGCGCTCAACACGCATTCCATTCAAACATTCCGTGCTGCCAGTCATACAACAGAAACTGTGAAGAGAGCCTCCAGGAGATTTCGCGCTAGAATTTTCGTAAGATTTAAGAAAAGTTTATAAAGAGTGAAAATAATATTCATTGTGATATTTTTCTGGACAGTATTTTGCTGATTTCCACTTCCCAGTGAGACATGGCACCCCCCACTGTACTGGTCACCGGTGGTGCTGGCTACATCGGCTCACATACAGTACTCGAAATGCTTAACGCTGGCTACAACGTCGTCTGTGTGGACAATTTATGCAATGCCTATAGCTCGGGTTCTTCTAAGCTGCCGGAAGCCTTGTCCCGCGTTCAGGAGATTGCAGGCAAAAAGGTGTCTTTCTATCGTGTCGACATAACAGAGCGAGAACAATTGCGCGCGGTCTTCCAAGAGGTAAGTTGCCACTGGTGGCCTCTACCGAGAGGCCGTACTTTTGCCCTTGGAACTCTTCAGTTCCCTACCAGCTCGTTTTCGCTTTCTTTCGCTTTGATGTGCCCGCTGTGGTTTTAATTATTGCGTGGCAACAATCAGAACAAGTGATCTTCCGCCGATAACAACCTTCCTCCGAAAGATATTTTATCTCAAGGAGGAAGTTCAGTTAACGGTTTATCAGTAGAAAGTGAACTGAATTGCTAGAGAAGCACGTAGGCAACATAACTGAAATGTGGCAAAATTAAACACCCTACAGCCAGTTGAGACATCTGAAAACTTAAAACACTTGGTCACTTTATCAACGCAGCTGGTGTTGATTGCAGTCGTGAAGAAATACGACAACGGAATGATATTTACATCGCCAACCCTTGTTGTTAATTAATATTTTGCTATTATCGCGTTTAGTATTTCCAATAATAAGGTCACGTTTGCTTGGTTTGGCTTTGTCTGTCCGTCATACTTACGAATAGAAATGCTGTTCGTGGTCAGGTGCGGTTTTTACACGTTGGTGAGAGTCAAGACTGAAAATGTGTATTTCTCTTTTTTGCTCTTGGCTGCTCTTCAACTCTCAGCCATTTGAGCCCAGTTAATGGTTTTGACCAGTTTGGCCGTTGAACTTAAAGTTGTGAAGGCAAAATCTTTCCGGTTTCTATTCTGCTTAACTAATGTTGACAATAAGCGTAACCGTGTGATGCTAAAATTAATTTATACAGATTAGTTCTTCCTTTTCGGATTGGAGTTGATGTAATAATTAGTTGCTTTGGTGTTTCTTTTGGGAAAAAATAATGTTTATTTCTCTATTTTTATTAAATATATTATATTTAATATTATTGAATATATTAAGGAAATGTCATTCTTAGTAAGTTTTTCTTACATCATTTCAACACTATCTACTGTCTGACTCATCCAACTCTTCGCACTCAGCAAAAACTCACTATTTAATTGAATTTTTGTGTGTCTTTAGCACAAAATAGACATGGTTGCCCATTTCGCCGCTCTGAAAGCTGTTGGCGAATCTTGCCGCATTCCACTGCAGTACTACCACAACAACATGACCGGAACCAACGTATTGCTGGAGGCCATGGCTGATAATAACGTCTTCAAATTCGTGTACAGCTCCAGCGCAACTGTTTACGGCGAACCACAGTTTCTGCCTGTCACCGAAGATCATCCGACTGGCAACTGCACGAGTCCATATGGCAAGACGAAGTACTTCACAGAAGAGATCCTCAAAGATCTCTGCAAATCCGATAAAGTGAGTAATCCGATTAGATATTTCAATCATACGTACATTCACTAATGACTGCTCGTTCTCTCGCTAGCGTTGGGCTGTAGTTTCGTTACGTTATTTTAATCCAGTCGGTGCACATCCCAGTGGGCGTATCGGCGAGGATCCCAATGGTGAACCCAACAATCTGATGCCATACATTGCGCAGGTCGCGGTGGGCCGTCGTAGTTTACTACGTGTGTACGGCTCTGATTTTCCTACCAAAGACGGCACTGGCGTGCGTGATTACATACACATTGTCGACTTGGCCGAGGGTCATGTGAAGGCGCTGGACAAGCTGCGCAATATAGCGGAGACGGGATTCTTTGCTTATAATTTGGGTACTGGTGTTGGCTACTCAGTACTCGAGATGGTGCATGCTTTCGAGACAGCCTCGGGCCAGAAAATCAACTATCAGTTGACCGAAAGGCGTGCAGGAGATGTGGCGACATGCTTCGCGGATGCATCGCTAGCGGCCAAAGCATTGGGTTGGCGAACTAAGCGAGGCATTCATGAAATGTGCGCCGACACGTGGCGTTGGCAGAGCAATAATCCTAACGGTTATGCCGCAAAATAGCTATAAACTTTCATATGCTGCCAAATCCTATATAACTTAATATATCAATCGTGGCTACCGATGCCAGCCACTGCGTTTTATATATATTTTTAGCTGTATTTACAGCGTTATCCAAAGCTTATTAGGAATTAATCCGGGTGAGGAGTTGACACCCTCTTGCCGATGAGTAACTGCAATTTCTTTTATAAAAAAGTAATAGAAAATCTGTTAGTGTTGTGAAAAATGTATGTTCTTCCTCTCAATCTGTGTGCTTTTCTCTGAGTTCTTCGTACTTGTTAAATGTTCCTCTTTTATCTGTGCATTTTATCTGTGTCAGTGTATATTAAATATTTTAGTCAAATATTTGTAAGCACAACGTACGCTTACGCTGTGTGCGCATTTAACTCTGTTTAAAAAGAAGGCATTTTAAATTTATACAGATTTTTATTTAAATAAAATTTAGTTATGCGAGAAAAAGGTTTGGCATTATTACTTTTTAATTAAGGAAAGAGGTAAACCTAAATTTTGCTTTCGAAGTTTTTCAGTAAGCATGAGTAAGAGTTGAAATGTCTGTTTTTCTGTGCATTATTGGCATTCAGTAGTAAAAAATACTGGGAAGAAACGTAGAAGGAAATTCTGCTTTCTGTATCATGGTTTTCCTTAATATAAATTGAAACATTATGTATTTTGTTTTGACAGCTGCAGCAGCAGTTTATTGAACTCTAGCAAAACAGAATATCAAATTTATTATAATTAAAGATGTGTAAAAGTCATTCTTAATTATTTCAACAGAAATCTACATCATTGAGATTCGTTATTTAATCTGTATCACAATAAAAACTTTATTAATGTATATTTGGAATGATACGCTTAATATTAATTGAGATGAAATATTTGCAAAACGAAGATTAAAAACGTCAATGTTAATGTTGCTTATAATTATGTCAAACTAGTTTTTTATTACCAGAGTGCTTGTTGTATTATTAAAAAGCTTTTAATATTGATTTCCATTTGTAGTGTAAAAATGGTGTACAAAATCATTTTTAGTGTAAATTGCTTATCAATATTTTGAACTATTCTATGCGTTCTTTACTCATACGTTTTGGCAATGAGAAATGAAGATGATGATCGTTATTGTTTTTGTTTACAATATCTTCGTACTCGATAAATCGCGTCGCTTTTACAATGGAAAATGTTAACTAAGTACGTTGTTTGGTTTTAAAATAACAACCATTTCTTTGAATAGAATGTGTATAAAAAGATGGAAAATTGCTTTTTTTAATGTACATAGTTTCTATATAAAAAAATTAAGAAAATAGTAATAAAGACAAAGGATTTAAATGCCATTCGACAAAACAATTACAGATGAGGATTGTCGTTTACTATCTTCTTTGCAATATTAAAACATAATTTGTACGCTTACTGCTGGGAAAACCGTCTTAAATTCATTTACGAACACTCAGATATCTTAGAATTCCGACAATTTTATGAATTTTGCCTGAGCCCTTATTTGGTTTGCGAGGATGAAGCAAAGCTAAAGTAAAAATAGTTGCAAAAAAACTAAGCTTCGGAAACGAAAATAAGTAAGACAACTATACAATTATATTTTTGTATAAGTTTGAACTTAGCCGAAAAATCTCAAATAGGAATTGTTGTAGTAGAAAGTAATTCCTTTAGTCCGCATCCTTACACATTAGGAATCTATGTTGAAGTCACACCCTTTCGCGCCACCAGCATATTCAATACAGGATTCTTACGTATATAGCTCACCGCCTTCTTATGCGTAACCATTGTGAAGTCGTAACCGTTGCATTGCAGTATCTTGTCATGGGTGCGGAGTCCTGCCCGTGCTGCTGGACTACCTTCATGCACCTCAGTCACATAGATGCCCTGAAATCAACAAGAAAGCATAACAACAATGCATTAACCTTAAGTTAGTTACATCAACGCCTCACATAATCTGTGTAACCTTGCGGGCTCTTCTTGTAGTCCTGATCAATACCGCCCCCAATTTTAAAGCCACACTTAAGAATCTCTCTACCTTCCTGGTCGTAGTCGACTTCTTTATGTAGTGTTATTGGAATCTAAGCGATTAAATTATCAACAAAAGTTAGAACTTGAAATAGTTCCTTAATTTGGGTGGAGTTCTTGGATGAGCTCCACCACGTCAAGATCGTCACTTACACTCAGGCACTCCATTGCCGTTCCGGCCTGATGTTGAAAAGCCATTTTTGCCATGACTGATGCTCTCTGAACTATTACGCACAACAATGATAAGTATAAGATTTTTAAAATATATCACGATTGCTATTAATTCGTGGTGGTTAAAATTAGAAAGTTTTTCAGCGGAAATCCAAATCTTCTTTCACTGCCCCAATAAAAATTGAAGCCAATCGTCAAAAACAAGAAATTACATCAGGTGTTTCTGATTTGGCAGCATTGTACTATGGCAGAGGTGGCCATAAAATAAAGTAAATAAATTACCTCCTAAAAGTAGGCAATTGCGGTGAACCTGGTGAAATATAGCAACGAGTAAAATAACTTCTTGATATACCCCTAATATTGGTGGATTCATCCTGATGAATTTAGATATTGGTAATAATCACGACGAACTTTGATTGCAAGCGTCAAAGAATTAAATTGGGATTAAATCAAAAGAAATTGTTGTACTTTGCCAGTATAATTGTTCAACGGTTCTTGGAACGGAAAAAGATTTAAAAAATCTCATTCTAATACACACTCGCACTCCAACTTATTCTTTCAAAATAAAGTATCGATAATTTAAATTTACTTACTAGTATGTGGAAATCTCTAGATGTGGAATAAAAAAAAGAGCAAACAAAATGCATTTAACGCAAATGTCAATAGAAAACGAAATCCCAGAACAAAGTAGGAGTGCAAGCTACATTGATGGAAAGAAATTACAAGTGATTGCTCGTGAGTCACGGTTTTTAATTAATTGCATAGAAAAGCGAAAATAATTGATAAGCGAATTTTACAAAGGTTAAATGTCCAAGAGTGGCGCAGATATGGCCACAGCCCCGCCTCCTTCGTATGAGGAAGCAACGCATTTTCCTCGTAGTCCTCCACAACAACCGCATGTTGGTGAGTCTGCCACTGGATCCTTCGGCGGATTAAGAACGGATTCAATACATGTGCTTCTTTCCACATAGGCTTCGTATATCCAAACCCAACCGTCAATGTTAGTGTCCATTCCGCGGCGTCTGCACCGCCGCAACCACCACCACCGAATTCCACTGGATTTATGCCATCATACGGTGCTTTTGAGACGACACCTGTAAGCGTTGTAGTTCAGCCGCATCCTATTACAATTCCACCCGAGATCATCGTAATCGGCGCCTGTCCAGCTTGTCGCGTTGGATACCTAGAAGATTCCTATTCATGTCTGGGCTTCCTGTGTGCGATTGTATTCTTCCCAATCGGTGTGCTCTTCTGTCTAGCTATGAAGGAGAAACGCTGCAATAACTGTGGCACCGTGTTTTAAGTAGATTTTAAAAGAATACTACGCATTTTTTCATTGCTTATCAATTCAGTAGCAATTGATTGGAATTTTTAAATTTGTTGATTGATATTGTTTGTTGATACTGGAGATTATGTATAAGTCGCAAAAGAAAGTTATTTTTGTTGGTAAATATTTTATATCAATGCATACGTTTAATTTTTAATTAGGTTTATTTTAAAGTTGAGTTGATAACAACAATTGAAATGTTGCTTGAATGTATGTAAATAAAGTGCTTTGAGTATTCAGAAACTTATAAAATTTTCTTAAAGAACAATTGGAAATTAGTTTCCTTAAGGCCTGACTATAGTTAGCTTACTCCTCTGTATTAAATATTCTTTAAAATAGCCTAATAATTAAATCTCAATTCCCACCACTGAGGTGAATTTGTGGTGTGGGTACTTTCATATGGTTTAAATTTCTATTTAAAACCCCCTCCTAAAAGTAGGCAATTGCGGTGAATACATATCAATATTGGTGTAATATAGGCAACATCAATTTAGGCAATCCCTTGATCTGCCACTGCCACAAATAAATAATTGAACAACGTCTAATTGCCGTTTCGTATCTTTTATTATTCTCTCAATACATAATAGTAGATGCATACATTTATTTAATTTTGTAAATACATTCATTAAAATTGAAAAAATTAATAGGCTTTTCCTTTATATAGATAATGTTTAACATTTTCAAAATGTCCATATTTCATTAAAATATACGTGCTTAAACGTTTAGAATATATAATACTCATATATTAGTATATTTATGTAAGTTTGTATTTTGTAGGTAATGCGTTTTTTCTATAAAGCCAATATTAAGTGAAACTCCTAAGAAGTGGTTTCATATAGCGATTCTATAAACTGAAAACCTCCAGTTCTTAACGTACAGTATAACTCAGTAGCAATTATGCAGGTTTGACCTAAATTCTTACAATCTCTAGAGATCCTAAACAGCATATCAATTAACCACAAAACCATATACGAGTGGAACTGGTAGACGGTTTTTACAATCTTAATTGTGAACAAATTACTAGATTTCTTAAACGAATTCAAAGCCTTTGAAAATTTCAAAATTATATTCCTAATTATTGTCTGAGACTTTTTGGGTTCAATAATACGTTTTTGTTTTTCAGATAATATTTGGTGAAATTCTTTAAGTGTGTAAGTGCTTAATTGACAATCTTTATCCTTACAAGGTCAGTAAAACTGCATTTATAATTTCTGCTTTGAAGTTTAGAAAGAGATTTTAAATTATGGAAAATCTAAACATTATGCAAAATTTTTAAATAAATATCTTAAGCATAGAAACACTGAAAGCAGTACGATAACCTTGGTTTGCTTAGAAATAAATATTTCAACGTAATTAAATGTAATTGTACTCTACATAGATTCTAAAACAGAAACGATTATTTACTGATTTAATCGATAATGCGTGCATAGTCTTTCTTTATACGATTAACTTAAATGAAATGCAAACGTATTAGGTTTTAAGTAGAAAATATTGAAATCGTGCGTGTAAATCACTAAATGATACTTTTTGTTAGTTATAATTTTCGTTAATTTTGCGAACTCAAATCAAGAAAACTGAACTTTTCTGAAGCTTAAGCTTTACGAGTAGGATCAATAACACCACCGGGTCCAGGTAGGCCACTGGGTCGACCAGTAAGGTAAGAGTCGACTTGACGAGCCGCCTGACGACCTTCGGTAATGGCCCACACCACCAGCGACTGACCACGACGACAATCTGAAAAGTACGGAGAAAAATTGAAACTTGGAAAGTGGTAAAAGTGTTAATGCAGTAAGATATGAGAAATAGTCTTCACTTAAATATAATCACACCCATAAAGTACTTAACAAGCTTACCTCCAGCCGCGAAAACCTTATCATTCGATGTACCATACTGTCCTCGGCACGCTTTAATATTGCCTCTGGCATCCAACTCCAAGCCCAGCTCATTGGGCACCGTCTTCTCAGGACCCAAGAAACCCATAGCCAAGAGAATTAAATCAGCCGGGAAGTATTTCTCGGTACCAGGCACTTCTTTCATGCTCCACTGACCAGTCGC
This sequence comes from Sicus ferrugineus, assembly GCA_922984085.1. Taxonomy (NCBI): domain Eukaryota; kingdom Metazoa; phylum Arthropoda; class Insecta; order Diptera; family Conopidae; genus Sicus; species Sicus ferrugineus. The sequence goes on along the minus strand of OV277350.1, from coordinate 31,978,910 downwards.
CGACTTTGTCCATTCCACCTCAATTGTTTTCACTCCCTTAATGTGGCCATTTTCGCCTATAAATTCCTTGGTTGTAGTGCTGTATTGCCTTGGATCCTTGCCGAATTTTACGCGCACCTCCTCGTGACCGTAGTCAACACTGAAAGTAATAAATTTTGCTGGTTTTTTAGCCGCTCATTTTGAAATCATCTCTGTGCGAGTGTAAGTCTCACCGGAATACTTTGGGCCACTGTGGCCATGGGTTATCTTCGGCACGCTTATTCGGCGGTGTTGGTAGAATTTCAAATGTTGTAATACTATTGGCACCTTGACGTAGTGAGGTGGCAATGCAGTCGCAACCAGTGTCGCCACCACCGATGATGATAACATCCTTGCCTTCGGCTGAAATGATATCTTTCTTGCTCCCCAACTGACGCTTCTGCTGGGCTTCTAGAAATTCCATGGCGAAATGTATGCCGCTAAGATCACGATTGGCTAGTGGCAAATCACGTGGCCAAGTTGAACCGGTGGTGAGGAGCAAGGCATCGTATCTGGTGGGAAGGAAAGTGGAAGAAGGGGGCGAAATAAGTTATGATGTACAAAGTAAGTTATTATCGAAATGTCTGGGCTCTTCAGCCTAGTATTTGAACCTCGGTTCAAATCGGTGAATCGAAAGAAGTATTTTCGACATAACATAGGTTCCCTTCTCTTCAAAAGGTCGTGTCGATTTTCTTCTCGAAAGGAATACGAGGAAAACGACAGGTACTCATATTCTTCATAAAGCTTAGATAACTGGATATTTCCCGTTGAATCTTTGCCGTAGAGTGAACAATTTACCATACTTACTCGCTTAATAAAAACTCTGCTTTTATATCCTTCCCAACATGTACGTTTGTACGGAATTCGATTCCCTCATCAGCCATCAAGTCTATGCGTCTCTTGACTACATCTTTCGAAAGCTTCATGGTTGGAATACCATACTGTAGCAGACCGCCGACACGATCATTACGTTCGAATACGGTTACAAAGTGACCAGCACGATTGAGTTGTTGTGCAGCGGCCAAGCCTGAAGGCCCAGAACCTACAATAGCCACGCGCTTGCCTGTACGATGCTCAGGTATTTCGGGCTTGATCCAGCCCTGCTCGAAGGCATGATCGATGATCGCACATTCGATATTTTTGATGGTTACTGCCGGCTCTGAGATGCCTAAAACACAGGCAGCCTCACATGGTGCTGGACAAACACGGCCCGTGAATTCCGGGAAGTTATTAGTTTGCAACAATTGAAGCAACGCTTCCTTCCACTCGTTGTGGAAAACCAAATCATTCCATTTTGGTATGATGTTGCCGAGCGGACACCCGTGCTGATTGGATTGGCAGAAAGGTATTCCACATTCCATGCATCGAGCAGCCTGCACTTTCAGCGTCTTGCGTACATGAGGGAAGTTATATACCTCATTCCAATCGTTTTGACGCTCTTTGGCATCGCGATACACGGCGATTTCACGCTTGTACTTCATGAAACCGCGTGTCTTGTCGAGAATACGATCAGCGCGTTTCTTCTCCAAAGCAATATCTTGTATAGCTTCCTCGATATCTTTGATGGAGGGCTCGGTTTTTCCATTTTCAATGGCCTTTACATTACCGGTGACTTCATTGGTAGACTGTTCGGCTTCCAATTCCTTCAGCGCCTTCTGGTATTCATAGGGGAAAACTTTGACGAATTTGGCTTGAGATTCGGACCAGTTGTCCAAAATTTCCTGTGCAATTTTAGAACTGGTTTTTTCAATGAAATCACGGAGTAGCTCCTTGACTAACTCGATATCCTTGTCCAATTCAAGTGGTAGCAATTCAACTGATTCTGGATTAACTTTCGGCTTGAAGGAGCCATCGATGTCGTAAACGTACGCGATACCACCAGACATGCCAGCGGCAAAGTTACGACCAGTAAGGCCGAGAATTACAACGATTCCGCCTGTCATGTATTCACAGCCATGATCACCAACACCCTATTAGAAGAGACACGTAATTAGTAGGGCTATGGGTTCTTTTCGATTAAAGCTTTATTAGATCAATGATAGCAAATTAAGGAAACGAAGTTCGCGAATTATAATAAAGTAATGATCAATTATCGACTTTTCAAAATGTCTGCAACTCACCTCAACGACAGCGGTGACTCCCGAATTGCGCACACAGAAACGTTCGGCGGCGATACCTCGGAAGTAAGCGCGGCCTTGCGTTGCACCATATAAGCAAACGTTTCCCACAATAACGTTAAGGTGGGATTCGAATGGAACGGTATCGGGTGGCATAATCACCACATTGCCACCGCACAAGCCTTTCCCTACATAATCGTTAGCATCTCCCTTCAGAGTAACATTCACTCCCGAAACCAAGAAAGCACAGAAGCTCTGACCAGCCGAACCTTCAAGGAAGATATCCATGCTTTTACCTTGTGGTAGACCAGCTTCTCCATATTTGCTGCAAGGGATGGAGGAGCACGGTGAGACGGTATTCCCAATCCACCTCAATCTTAATCCACAAAAATTTAACTTACCACGCAATATGGTAGCTCAGAGTAGAGGCGAATGCGCGCTCCTCATTATTGATGCGCATTTTCAGGGTCACATTATCTTCGCTACCATTGAAAATGCTTTGAACTTTAGCAATCAATTGATTGTCCAGACGTTTTTCCAACTGGAAATCTTGAGCTACAGAGCCTCCAACGATGTTGGTTCCCGGACGGAGCTCTAAAGCATTCCTCAGTAAAAGCGAAAGATCGAGGGTCAGTGCTTTAGGGACACGTTGTTCGGACATCTTTAGCAGATCGGTACGTCCAATAAGGTCTTGGAATTTACGTATACCCAAACCGGCCATAATTTTACGAATCTAATTTGGGAAAAGAGTCGGAATTTATAAGCATCGAAAACTGTATTTTGGACATTGAATAGCGATATATAAATTAAACGGAATTCTTACATCCTCTGCTAGCATGAAAAAGAAGTTAATGACATGTTCAGGTTTGCCTGTAAACTTCTCTCGTAACACGGGGTCTTGAGTAGCAATACCAACCGGACATGTGTTCAGATGACATTTACGCATCATGGTGCATCCTAAAATAGATATTTAAAAAATTGAAAAGCCTCTATTTTAAATCCCTCTCTATTTTATTCCAAATGATAATGAAAAGCTGAACTTGTTCATATAAAATTTTAAATAATTCAAAAAATAATGCACGTTATGTACGAGATTTCAAAATATGCAGTGAAAGAAAGTTGGGTTTCAAACGTACTACCTGAACTTTTATTGAAATGTTTAATGATTACTTTTCAAAGTCAATATAAAATATATTCTAGAAAAGCGATTTTTTTAGATTATCATAAGGAATTAATTCTTGAATCACATTGTACTAAATTTGAGAATTACTTTTTGAAAAGCTAGCTTTTTAGTGAATGACATAGAATTTGTTTTATAAACCTGGACGGCTGCATTATATAAAATTGTTACCATTTGTCGGACTCGACCCTTTTAGCATTATCCACGCGATTTTCACTTACCCATTACTATCAATGGTGCTGTGCTGAATCCAAACTCATCGGCACCCAATAAAGCTGCAACAACAACATCGAAACCAGTTCGTAACTGACCATCGGCTTGTACGATCACTCTGCAGTTTGTTTGATGGTTGAATGAAAACATGGAAAACATTAAGAGAGATTAGACGAAATCCAAAGAGGATTAAGTATATAATGAGCAAAAAATTACTAATGAAACATCTCCGCAGCTAGCGAGCGACTGACTGACTGATAGGTCGAATGGGTGATTGAACGAGATCGATATCGTTTGAGGAACAACGACAGAACTATAAAATAAAAACATTTACAAAACACTGATCGCACGCATACACATGCACATGAACTAAGTACGATTTGGATCCAACTCCTGGCTTAGTGTCCAGCGTAACTGCGTGTGTGGTTGTCACCGAGCCCCTCGACGACGTGCAGTGGAACGACGACGACCGTGTTGGAACGCAACTAAGGCAACAACAATATACTAAACTTTATCATCATCACATCTCGCCGGAAGGATTGTGATAAATTCAGTTAGGGTCAATTTTTGTATGAATATCGATCTGAGTTCTAAGCGAGATCCGCGCCGCGCGGCTCTAGCGAAACCTCAAAAACCAGACCTTTGCACTTTCATGCTCAACTAATCTTTCGTCCTTTCATCCAGCGATAAGCACGTGATCTGGATAACCAGGCTTTTCTTCGAAAATGTTTTTATGGTTACGGTGACGAAGAGATCCATAGGATTCAACTTACCTTGAACGCAAGTTATTTAGCACCAGTACTTGATGTGTTTCAGCGACGCCCAATTCCCAGGGCAGGCCGGCGTTCTTAATACCAGTCCAGGAACTGGCACCAGTGCCACCGTCGTGACCGGAAATAACGATATGTTCGGCTTTGCCCTGAAAATGAAGGGGGTAAAGTAACAGGAAGTAGATGGGGATCACACACTATGGTTACTTTGGCTACACCAGAGGCTACAACACCGACACCCACTTCAGAGACTAGTTTCACACTAATTCTCGCCTTGGGATTGGAGCATTTCAAATCATATATGAGTTCGGCCAAATCTTCGATAGAGTAGATATCGTGATGTGGAGGCGGTGAAATGAGTCCCACACCGGGAACCGAGTGACGCGTCTTAGCGATGTCTTTGGTTACTTTGTAGCCAGGTAGCTCACCGCCTTCTCCAGGCTTGGCACCTTGAGCCATCTTGATTTGCAAGTCATCTGCGTTGGCCAAATAGGACGCCGTGACACCAAAGCGACCTGAAGCCACCTGTTTAATGGCAGATCGACGACTATTTGCGGGATCCTGATCTGTTGAATGAGTAGAAGAGGCAATGTATTTCGTGAAAATATTTTGTGTCCTTGTGAAAGTACAGAAGAGCGAACTTACTCAAATAGCGATCGGAATTTTCACCACCTTCACCAGTGTTGCTCTTACCACCGATGCGGTTCATCGTGATCGCTAGTGTCTGATGAGCCTCCAAGGAGATACTGCCGAAACTCATAGCACCCGTAGCAAATCTGTAAGTTGATATGTATCATTTGCATATCAATTTCTAACCTTCGCATTATACCTCTTCACAATCTCACTGGCGGGCTCCACTTCCGAGATATCGATCTTCTGACGATCACTCACAAACTCCAATTGACCGCGGAGTGTACATTTCTTTACGCTGGCCAGAGTAGTCGCTTTGAAAGCCTCGAAAGCATTCAGATTGCTATTGACCGCTGCATCCTGCAGATTGGCAATCGCGGTAGGTTCATTGATGTGCGCCTCTCCACCATGACGCCAATGATACTGGCCGGGATTGCGCAAAATCTTCATATCCGACGAAAGTTTGCAGTAAGTAAGTTCATAGCGATATAAACCTTCCTTAGCTAGTATCTCCAAGGTCACACCCCCGATACGGCTGTGGGTTCCCCGGAAGCATTTGTTGATGAGGTCCGTTCCCAAGCCTACCGCTTCAAAGATTTGGGCGCTCTTGTACGATTGCAGTGTGCTGATGCCCATCTTAGCCATTACCTTGGCGATGCCGGTGTCAATGGCTTGCGCGTAGGATCCATAGATCTGCTTATCACTGATTTCGGGACTAATTATGCCATCGTCCCGTAATGCAAGTGCCAGTTCAAAAGCCAAGTACGGGCAGATCGCATCCGCTCCGTAACCGATGAGCACGCAAATGTGATGCACCTCGCGTGCTTCTGCTGTCTCTACAATGATACCCACTTTCATGCGTTGAAGTGTTGAGATCAGGTTGTGATGGAGTGCGCCTAAAGCAAGCAGAGCGGAGACTGGAACTCGTCCAGGTCCAGCATTGCGATCGGTGAGTACCAAAAGTTGGTAGCCCGCAGCAGCGGCGGCATCGCCATCGCGACATATCTTTTCAATGCAGTCCAAATAACCCTGGACACCTTCGTTGTACTGGAATGTTATGTCCAAGACTTTGGTCTTCCAACCGCGATGAGTGTTACGCTTCAACAGTTCGGTGTCTGGAATGCTAAGAATCGGGTTGGGTAACCAAATTCGATGGACTTGCTGTGCAGAGGGTTTCAGTAGGTTAGCCTCAGGACCAAGAGGGCATTGCATTGACATGATGACCTTCTCGCGAAATGGATCAATGGGTGGATTGGTGACCTGGGCAAACAGTTGCTTGAAGTACTCGTACGGTAATGGTTGGAATGATGAGAGACAAGCCAGAGGCGCGTCGTTTCCCATGGAGCCAAGAGCCTCCTTCCTAAAATTGAAGGAAGAAAAGAGAGAACCATTAAGGCTAAGAAAGAGGGGTAGGGAATAAAACCCTTACTTATTCTTAAACATGGGAACGAGTAGCATGTTCACAGTTTCTGTAGTGTAACCGAAGAGCATAAGTCTTGGGTCGAAAATGCCATGTTTTGAAGGATCAAAGGTGTTGCCATTAGTCGAGATGATTTTATTAGCAGTAGGATTCGAATTCAGGATGTTGGCGTTTCTTATTTCATCGAGAGTAATCTGTAGGAGAGACAATGAGAAAGGATGTGGTTATATGATTTGAAATCCATGAAGGATGAAAGGGAGGTTGATGTTAGAAGTATTTCTTAAATCGTAGAAGCCTTTATTTTGTTAAGGCTTTGTATTAAGTGAAAACAGTTTTAAAGGTTTTTTCCCATTAAACTGAAATCATAAGGAAAATACACTACGTTTTACTTACCATCTACGCAGAAAATTCCGTAAATTTGAATTAGCAATAAAGGAAAAAGTAAAGAAAATTTAGAACAGAGTTTATCTGCACTAGATAATTATGAAAGTTTCTAAAATGAATTTCGTTTATCTGAACATGATTATTGGCCGTATGTAAATTTAATAGGTTTTGGTATGGTAAAGGTACACAGATTTGGGAATAGCTTTGTGTAGGTTAAGTCTTGTAGTCTCGGGTAATCGGGATAATTGGGCCATAATTCAGTTTGTTTTTTGTTATAAAGCTTAACCTGTATATAAAGTTTATATATGTCTTTATACATGAGAAAGTCGACGTTTACCAAGAAAGTATTATTGTTTCAGGTAGAAGGTTTTGATTATTATTTCTTGCATGTAGGTTCGGGTATTGTTTGCAGCAGGTTTAAACAACTTTCCGTTTTGTTATAAAAGCCTAAGTAAATGAAACTTAATCATCCTAACATACGGCTTCATATACATACCTTCTGTTGTAACCATTCGGAATGTGGGCGTGACTTTGCAATCTTCGCTTTCAATTCAATATCCTGTATCAACTTCTTCTCTTGTGTATCGACCAATAACATACGTCCTGGTTTGAGGCGACTCTTTAAGGTGATTTGCGATGGATCTACATCGTATACACCAACCTCTGAGGCCATAACCAGTATGTTTTCTTTTGTAACGTAAAATCGTGACGGACGTAGGCCATTACGATCGAGTACCGCTCCAATGAAGCGACCATCGGTGAATGATATCAATGCAGGTCCATCCCACGGCTCCATAACACAAGCGGCCCACTGATAGAAGTCACGTTTTTCTTGTGGCATGGTTTTATCATTTTGCCACGCCTCCGGCACCATAGTCATCACCGCCTCTGGCAATGTACGATCACTAGCCATCGCTAAGAATTCCAAAACACAATCAAAAGAACCCGAATCGGAAAGATTTGGCTCAACTACCGGGTACAGTTTCTTCAGCTCATCGCCGAATAGTTCACTTTGCATGACGCCCTCGCGTGCCTTCATCAAATTGACATTGCCACGCAAAGTGTTGATCTCGCCATTGTGTGCCAGCACACGTAGCGGATGGGCACGTTCCCACGAGGGGAAGGTGTTAGTGGAGAAACGTGTGTGCACCAAAGCCAGATATGTTTCAAATTCGGGGTTCTTTAGATCGGTGTAGTACTCCCAGAGCTGATCGGAGGTAAAGAGACCTTTATAGACCACAGTCTTCGCTGAGAGCGAACAAATGTAGAATCGCCGCCCCTCCTTCGCAACTTCGTGAGTGGCACGCTTACGTAAAACGAATACTTGACGTTCGAAAGTCTCATCATTGCAGTCGTTAGGACGGCTAACAAAAACTTGACGTGAAAGTGGCTCAGACTTACGGGCCACTGCACCGATACCATTCTGATTAGTGGGAACGGTGCGCCAGGCAATAACATCAAGTTCAAGGCTTTTAGCCAAATCGGCAAATTCAGCTTCAGCTTCGCTATGCGACACTTCATCCAAATAAAAGATTCCAGTAGCATAGTTACCGGGATCGGGCAGTGTAACGCCCTCGGCGGACCTATGAGGGTAAGAGAGGAATATAATGGTTGAGAGAAATGGAGCAATACATAATATCTGATATCTTATTTCGAGGGGCTTAAAAACAAATTAATAGTCTCAATTGGGTAAAGGTGCATTTCTAGTGACCAAAACTTCTTTTTTGAACTTGTTTTCATTCAAAATTTAAGGATGTGATGGCTTCCCCAGCTTATATCCAATATATTTAGACGTAATTACAAATATAAACTTCTTGAAGTTATATTTCTCAATAGTTCCGGGATTAATAGCTTCTAACAAAACTAGGCAATATGGGGAGTATACCGGAATTTCAGTTGGTAATTCTTTTCCGTGTACAAATAGCTTCTCTCTAATGAATTAATTAAAGTGTCATTTTAAGCGTTCTTTGAACCTGAGATATAGATCAGGTTTTTAATTTTATTTTGTTTAAATTGTTCAGTCAATGATCGCTACGGAAAGTGGAGGAATAAAAGAGCAACAAATAATTTCTGGTATGATCGAGATGAAGCAAAAACACGATGCCATCAAGCAGAAGCTGTCATTAAGTGGCGTACAACTGCCGAGATGTCAGCTGTTGATTGCTTTTAAGCGAAGCACGCTAATGAATTAAAATGAATTAAAATAAATGAATGAGTTAAAAAAAGATGTTATCGCTTGAATTTAAAATAAATAATAAAAAAAAAAACAACAGAGTTCGCATGACGTTAGAAAAATAATAATAATAATAATACAGTGTGCTAAAAAATAAGATTCCTATAAATCTGTTCAACAAATATTTTTCCCTTTTAAAAAATTTGCTCACCTTTTTCATATATTTTTCCATATTAAATATATATTTCCCATATTAAAACATTCTTCTTTTAAGCACAATATTGTAGATATATAGATTTACCCATTACCAATATATTGTATCTTCAATATTGCGTTATACTATATAAATTAATTCTGTTGTGAAATTCAATAGATGCACCGTAATAATTTAAGAAAATATTATACTTGTTTTGCTTCTGCCTTCCTAAGCACGTCGTAGTGACCTTGTTTTCCTAATTAAGACCAGCTAATTGGAAGTTTAATGCATTTGCTAGAATTAAGTAAACGGTTGCAATATTGAAGCCTATTGAAAATTGTTGCTATTTTTAGATGTTTAAAAAGGTATGGATAATTTTAATTGAAACCACAAAACGGCAAAATTTATATTACTTAAGAGAGTTTCACTTATTTGCTCTCTAAATTTTCACAAGTTTTTCTTCTAGCTGTTTATTATATTGTATTTTTAAGCATACCCTATATAGATAAGATATCAGCATTGTTAATTAAACGATAATAAATTAATTACACACGTTTTTGGTTATCGACCCCAAATCATTACGTTTTCAGATAACCAAATCGTACATAATTCAATTCAAACACTGTTTTTTACATATTTATAATCAAAACGAAACTTTTTTCCTTAATAATAGCTTTCAATTATTTAAAGTTTTTTCTACAAAAACCTTTCTTGGATTTTTTTTTCTATTTTGTATTATTTAAAATACTTAAAAAGTGATGAAGTGAAGTGATGAGTGGCTTCGTTATATTATTTTCATTGTTTTCTGATTACTATATTTGAGGAAAGAACTAAAAAGAAATCTAAATTCCGTTGTTTTTTTTTTCTCAGATTACTTTTTCCTGTTTTTCTGGATATCTAATATTATAAAATATTCAGTATAATGTTTCTGATTACTTTCAATACCATAATTACAATCAGAAAAATTACTCAATTATCATAAAATAATAAAAATAAATTACTTTTTCATTATTTTTCTATAATTGTAAAATAATAAAGATTAAAGTAATAACAATATTTTCTTTTGTATGTAATTGTAATCGAACTTTTCCAGATTGGATCTAAAAAAACCCCGATTTCGATTACTTAGAATTCTAATCAGTAAGTAATCGTAATCTAAATTTCACAGCTCTGCATAGAAACAGCGAGTTATTGTTTAGATGAAAGATTTTTGTAAACTAGTGTAACCACAAAACAGATGGTGTGTGCACTTGCAAAACGCTAAAGTTGCGAAGAAAAGAAATATACTTACAAAACTGCTAAGTTTCTTCTATTTATCATTAAAGGAAAATCTGTTTCAACTTTTAATTATTTTGACAGTTTATGAAGCTGCGACGGCACAATTTATTCAAGAAAAGCGAATTTTTAGTGTTCTTTGCTTTGAGCTGCTATTTGTTTACCATGGTTTTGTGCCAAGTTATTAGGAAAAATAAAATAAAAGCGATTTTTAAGGCAAAAATTATTGTAAAAATTTACATTCTTTTGCATAAAATGTCAACAATACCATTTTCAGCGATTATTCTTGCACTTACAATGCCTTGGCATAAAGTCCGTGTGGTATGGAGGCCAAAACACCAGCGCCATCGCCAGTGTCATTGTCGCAGGCACAGGCGCCGCGATGGTTCATCCGTTCTGACAAGGTCTGGGCATCACGAAGAATCTAATAAAAAGTAGAGACATTTTTATAGACATTTCAGGATTCAAAAATGTACTGCAAGAAGTTAAATAGTAGTTTTTCAAATGTTTTCTAAATAGATTTACAGATAGCTTTTAGAAATGGTTTTCAGATTATTAATCTAGATATTGGTATGGTACTCGAAAATATCTTTCTTTTTTTTTCATAGAAAATCTTTTACACTTAAAAACAGAAGAATTTTTTGCTTTTTTAATTTCGTTAGAATGAAGTTCTCACTACTCACCTTGTGAGAGCGCTTTCCATCGATCGCGACAATGAAACCCACTCCACAAGCTTCGTGCTCGTTCTGAGGATCGTAGAGTCCTTGTGCTCTAGGACCTTCCCATGGCATTTGCTTGGATGCGCCTTGTTGCTGCTGCTGCTGCTGTTCACTTTCGTTTGCTGCCTCATGCTGTAATAATTGCTGCTGCTCACCGTGCTGTTTCAAATGACTTGAGTCAAACGAATCACTTGAGTTGTTCAACTCCACGCTCTGAAACTCGACGTTTTTGTCGCTAAAATTGTTGCGTTCTTTATTGTTACTGGAGGTTTCAACAAAATCACATCCTGATTCAAAATTGTCAGTGGTTATGGGGGCCATTATACGAGTTACTAATTTAGCACTTTATTTTTTTTTTCTTTTTTAGATGTTTTTAGGTTTTATTCAACTTTTGATTTTTTGCTTGTTAATGAATGAATGGATGAAACACTTGCTATACTCAAATTCTGAAAGTGACTCAATTTGAAGTCGAAGTTCAAGTAGATGAGATAGATTTGCTTCCGAGAAAACTTCTTTCAGATGTTAATGGACTGACTCAATTTGAAGATAATTTTTATAAACACTGATAAACAATCACACTTAATCAGTCGGTAGTTTTTTTTAATGCTCCGATTTATTTGGTTTTTTATTGCGTGTAATTGTTTTCACAAACAGTCAACTTTCTGTATCTAAAAAGGCTGCACTTGCCTTGTATTTTTAATACGCCGCACTTAATTGTATCCTCGGTGTTTTCTATTTAAACAACTGACTTTGCACGCACATCAAGTGTATTAAACGTGTTTGGAATCCAAATATTAGTTGCAAAAAAGTTACAAATGCTTTAATAATCCGAGAAATTTATTTTCCAAGTTATTTTTTACTACGAATTTGGAACGATATCAAGAAGAAATGATTCGTTATATCGTTTTATTCTCCAGTACACAAAATTTAAAATTATGCGAGAAAAATAAACGCTTTCGATATAAAAGCAGCGAATTTATATGGTCAATGACAATACAGTAGTTTTAAAAATTTCTAAACTTTCGGTTTTAAGAGCACCGCGGATTTTCACCTCTATCAGCTCTGCTGGTTGCCGAACGAATGACCAACCTGAGCCTTCGACTGAATTGAAATAGCAGTGAGCCGTATCGCTCGGCGCTCACAATTCGTTATCTGCAGTTGCGTCGTTCAATTTTTAATTGATCTGTTTACGAAGCGGCGGAGAGGGCGGCGGGAGGGCGGGCCAAGTCTTGTCTCTTTTTATAATCGGATGTTTTCGAGATTTGCTGAGAATGACGAAAATACAATATTATATCGTGCACTGAGCTGGTCTGACTGTCTCGGAATCTCTATTTTTAATTCGGTCGCCCACTGAGCGATCCAGTAAAGTTGATATTGAAGGGAGGAATGCAGACGTCCGTATAGACGTCTGACTCTCGGAATAATATAGGTGGGCTATAATGAAATCTTTATATCGTAACTAAAGTGATTTAACTTAGTACTTAATAAATCATTATTTATTATTTATTATGAAATCAAACTAATTTAGATGTAGTTAAAATACGTAGTTGAAATTATCGCTGATTATAAGAAATGCTTATATCGATTCCATATAATTTCATATCACACGAAAAATGCACAACATCGCTCAGAAAAGCGATCGTCTATCCAGCCACCAGTTGCGATATTATCAATTATTTTATTAAACGGATGAATATATTCAGCTATTAAACGGTGGTAAGTAATGAATGCAAATTATATCTTATTAAGACGAACTATTAACGAACACAATCCAATTTGAATTTCTTAAAAAACTGTTTTGTTTTAAAGAACTTTCAGAGCGAATAATAGATGATGTGGGTGTGGCAAGCTTGTTTATTCACAGAGCTATCATAATTGTGAGAGAATCTTATAGAGCTTTCATACTTATGAAGGAATCTTATAGAGCTATCATAATTATAGATAAATGAAAAGCAACTACTATGTGCCTAAAATTGCTAAAATTTTGTTACGTTTTCCTTTAAAAATATTTTGTATAGCTATAAACTTAATAATAACAATTGCCGAATGTAATTTGCTTTTTCAAACTGCAGATTATTTGAAAAGCTGTTTTAAGATTTCTTCTAATACTGACACAAGATGTTTTGTTGGCATTTTTTTTTTTTTGGAATATTGTTATAAGGAAGCAGAAATTATTTATTTCCTTCAATGTGATATACAGAAATTTAATATAGAATCAAAACCAGATGGCTCCGTAAAATTTATGTATTTCTGCCGCCATAAAAAATAGCTATAAAATTGCTAGTTAGGGCAAAAACAGTTCTAAAAAGGTTATTAAAATGAAACAATCTGTTATATATTCATAATAACAGAGAATTTATAAATTCTTGCAATTTTTAGAGGGAATTATTCTAAGTGACAACTATTTAATATACCAACAGAGTTTTCATCATGCAGGAATGATGACGATGATGATATTGGATGTAGACTTTCTTCTTATTTCCCTTAACATTTATGTATTTCTGCCGCGATTTTTAAAATATTTCTGTAAGCACAGCATACGTACGTCAGTATATATGAAAACTATAAATAAATTGAGAAGACATTCCTGCTTGCTTTGGGTCTGAGTGTGTCAGATGTGACGATAAGACAAACGCCATGTGTTGAATAATGAAATAATGCACGCCAGAGACGCCCACAGAATTTCTTCTCGCGTGATGAGGATGGTAGAGAAAATGGGAAAGCGATAATGACCAAACCAAAGTCACATTTTGTAACAAAAGTTCAATTTTTACATCTTTTTTCATTTGTCATTAGTATAGATTTAATTCATTCTGACCTTTAAGGGAGGGAGGGAGGGAGGGGGTTTCAATTCGGAAAATCCTCCCTCATTTCGGCGACTCTGACGCACGCTATTTTAAAAGATTTCACAAGATCTTTCACAATTTTCTGGATTTAATTTAAAACAACATTTTTGGTCGCCAGTGATTTTTGTCAACGGAAATTTTCCGAGTAAAGTTCATCCCTTCTGATATTATAGATTGCTAAAATTTTTTAATAATTTGTTTTTTGTGTTCACTCATTTGAGTCGTGAACAGTTGTTTTGATCTGATTTACACACCTACTTAAATTGATAAAATCAACAAAAAGCAATTGTAATAAAAATCCTATATTAGATAAAATGCACTTGAAAAGTTCATTAACTTTATTTGCTTTTGTTATGAGTTGTTTTTCATAAGCTTAAGGAACAAATTATATATATGAATGTTTGCAGATATATGATTTGAATGCACAGATATAAAAACACATTTATTAATATACGAACAAGCACGGGAAAAACGCATGTTAGCAATTTTGTCACATTGAGACGATTATAGTATTTGATTAGATAAAATGTCTGCCAGGCTTAAGTGTTATTTTGATTTTATTATTTAAAAATATAAGTCAAGAGGTAGTGGAATTATTTGAATCCGTTATCATTTTAATAATTAAGTTGATAAAATATTTTTTTAATTGGAAACCACCAACTTAACATGAAATGATAGTGTTGACAGATGACAAACTATTGGATTTTCAGATATTTCAGACTTTTCAGATATTTAAGTCTTTCAATAGTTTGTAATTTCAGTGAACTTATTTAGCAAGTTTTCATATCTGAATTTTCGCAGGCAATAAAAATACTTCTTCAAAAAACTCGACTGCGTTTTGATGATAAAATAAACTTAAATTGATTTAAATTAATCGAAATCACATCAAATGAATCCGAATTTTTATATACATTTTATTGACGCACATTGGCCAGTCTGCGTTGAAATATCTACTCAACTATCGCAGAAGTTCTTCTGTTGTTGCTTCTTTTTCGCAATAAAAACGTTGCTTCTTTTTTGCAACATCGAATGGAATTAGAATTCTGAAAGAGACAAACAAACGATTTGGTTTGACTTTTAACAAAAGAAGCCACAGTTTTGTTGTTTGGGCTTCTTATTGAAATTAATGAATATAAATTGGAATATGTGTAGCTGTACATAATATACAGCATTAGATCGGTTCAAAAACGGGTGAAACTAAGTGAAAATGGTGTTGTTAGATATAACACAGCTAAATAACACTTCCAAATTGACCTTAACAGCAAAGTTATTAGAGTAAATCTGGACAGCAGAGATGTTTATAGCAATCTTCAATTATAAAATCAACAGAAAACGCAATTGGAAGTCATTGAAAATCTTGCAATCAAGGTTATTGAAGGGCAGAAGCAGGTACTCGATATGCGCACAAAAAATTGTATATCGTATTTAAACAAATAAAGGCGTTGTACATACATCAAATTTAACTTTAATCAGATTACAAATCGCAAGTAAAACCACACAAATGAAGCCGCAGGAAAACAAATTGCAATCTTCGAAATACGAGTTATTTCAGTATAAATTTATTTATCAATCTAAACAGTATTCAGGTTTTTTATTACAATCCAAGAATCTCGGGTTAATAAGATACAATTACTTACCGCTAGTTATTGTAAGAAAACCTTTAACACAACAATAATACGATCAGCAAAAATTTATCAACTAAACAAAACTTGCAAGTTCTGTGTAGAATTACAACTTGTTTACGTGGAAATGAATTACTTGCATTCGAAATGATCTCAAAAAATAACAATATCTCTGATTACAAAAACATCGATATCTAAAGCCGCGTACAAATCAAGTTGAACCAAGTTGTCACCATGCATGAGAGAAAATTTTCTCACAAACGACTTCCGCTTAATGTCAACAAATGCATTCTAAATACTGAAATCTGAAATGAATAAAGAAGCTCAAGTTTTAAACGTTGCATTTAATACAACTACTTTTTTAAGTTCAATGCATTCCAATCAAACGTTATAAAAAAAATACCTAACGATTGCTATGTTTTCTAATTCATTAAATAATCTATTCTATACTTTATAATGAAAAAACGTATATTACAATCATTAAATGCGTCAAGAATTACATAAGACAGAATAAGGAATCTGGAAAAGTTAGCGAAAAAGAAGAAAAATGTACACAGTCCACGGAAATTTACTCACATCTAGCAGTTTAATCTGTTGTTTTACATTTTTCTAATAAATAAAATACTATTAACAATTTCTAATAAATAAAATACGCGTATCAGTAGCGCAAAATAATCAGCATCATTATAACACGTGTCAGTGGATTTCATTCAACTGCAAAGAAAGACAGCTGAATTTACATTATAGTATTTCATCATTTCGACATTTGTCAAGAAAACTCCCGTAGAAATGAATAGTAAAAATCATAAAATGGCAAGAAAAATTTTAATGAAATTATGTTGAGTACTTGTTAGAAAGTGTGAAAAGTTATAACTCGTAATTCTCGGAGCAGAATTATCGGCTACCTTGTCTTGGCGGAACAATTGCTACGAAAGCCAGCCAACATCTTAACAAAACTTTCCTAAACCACAACATTTTTTATGAGCTGCTGTTTGGTTAAAATGTTACGGCTTTTTAGCAGTCGCTCTGCCAAGATAAAGTAACCGAAATCTTGCTCCGAGATTAACTAGTTTGCTTATTCGTTATAACTCTCGATACTCTCTACATAATCGCTCTCTGCTAGAAAGAAGAAAAGTATTCCTTCTACATTTTATTCACAGAAAATTATTCGTTCGACATTTGTAATCAAGTGTGCAGATTTTTATGCGAAATAAACTTTAAAATCACATTTAACTGTCACAACTGACAACAGGTCACTCTGACGTCTACTAATTACGCTGGATTCAGTCTGCTTTTAATCGAAGTAAACTTCGTTTTATTTTAAGTCTAATGAATGTGATAAGAAAGTATAATAAAAAGTATAAAATAATAACTTTGCAATTCACACATTTCGATTACTTCTAAAACTGTAGAGCGAGTTACGTAGTGACGTGAATTTAATTAGTTGGTGTTACGAGTAGAAAGAGTTGGAAAGCCGATATCAGCACAAACATTACACGTGTTGACGCAGAGAAATACGGAATTACCACAGAAATATATAGACTGAGTGCTGCGAAGAGAACGTCTCCGTCAGGCGGCAAGATGGGTGACAGACGTGTCAACACGGAGAGCTAAGAATTTATTAGAGCAAATGAGAGGCAGGGCGCCGCAATGTCAGTTAAGCAAATAAAGGGCGCCCGATAAGAAGAAGAGAACCGACAAAAGACGATACAGATAAGTGCTTCAGGCTGCAATGAAGGTAGATGAAATGACAGATAAAGATAATGCGTAGTTATGTGATAAACAGGATTGCGCCACACTGCATTCATTTAATGCTTTTATATTTCTTCTATTCTTTTATATTTCTAGTATAAACAGCTGCATTTAAATCCATATTTTTAGAATTTTCCAAGCAGCCTAATTTAGAGAGAAAGTAAAAAAATATGAGGTCAACGAGTTTTCGTGCTTTCATGCACAAAACATTTTAATTTTAATTTAGAATGCCATAACGAATAAATTTTTATAACTACAAATGTATTCTATACTGGATTAATATAACCACATAGGAAGATTAACTAATTTAAAACTAATTGTTCAATTAGTTTGAATCACAAGTTAGTCGTGAATCACAAGTGGACACAACTTTCAATGTTCTGGGGATGAATTAATTTGCTTTATTTACTATATATTTTATCTGATAATACTAGTAGTCTGACATAATGTTAAATTAATTTGTAAATCCGAATTCGAGATGAGAATTGATATCAAGATGACATTTCTCCGTCGCAAAAATATTCGATATCTATTCAGTATGATTTTTAGCTGAAGGGAGAATCGATATCGCTACAGCCTTCCTTTCGTCTCGTTTTTAAGGCGATCATTGAGGTGAAGATGACCTTTTTAAGTGGTGACGAGAATCGAGGACAGTTTTTTGTTTTGTTGAGAGGAGAACCGAGATCGAGACAATTTATTTTATTCGACACAAGAAGCAATAATCAGTACTTAAAATAACTAGTCAATTAATCAGTCGCGGTCGCTTCGATAGGGATGTAATAATTGCGTTGAGATGCAAGTAACCATGCAGAACTAGAACTCGCTTAGTGGATATTTAAAATGTAAATATTATAATGACGCTGTTTTATGATTTGTTTTAGAATTGTTAATGTTAATTACGAACAGTTCAATATCGTTGGGGTTTCAATGGCCTTCAAGTTTTTAGATATTGAACAATATTTGCGAGAATCGAAATGAAAAAGTCTTATCACTTCGTTTTCAAAATATGTATTATTTATACAAAGAAGCTGCTTAAGCTCCTCGGCGTGAACATGAATAAACTGAATAAAGAGGTGAAAAATCTTTAGAATATACAAAGACGAAAAACAAAATTCTTGCCTTTTATGTGGATTTAATGACGAGGCGTTTTTTAATATTGAATAGGAACTTTTGATATTATGTATGTGAAATAAAAATTGCGGAATCAGCAAACATTACGTGAGGTGCGGCGAGAGGCAAGCAAAGCAAAAGATAATACTTTCATCAGATAACGGGAAACGTTTTAGTTGTGGAAATTCTTTGCTTGTCATTCAGATACGACAGAATATGGTGATGTTGTACGAGGGTATGAGTTGAATTTCCCCGCTTTCCTCTTAGAAACCGGCGCTCTTCTTTAAATCATCCTACAAAAGTTCTCTGGAAATTAAAATACATCCATCTACTTCTCATACAGCAAAGAAATAATTAAGAAAATGCAGATGGGAAGGAAGAAGAAAATTTTTGATGAGTCGAGTACTTAACTAGATACATTACGTAATCGTATTTTGAAGAGCTTTATAAGACCAAAGCCACTGCTAACGTTAAGAATCATCGACAAGTACAAGTGATGGAAAAGCATATCCGCAAGATCCTGAAGATGCCAACAAAAGCAACGACTGAGGGCGGAAGGATAAACGCAGCACGAGAAAAAAAATATATTTGGCAATGGCAATCTGCAACACACTCATTTCAAACGTTTTCTTTTTTTCACGTAATACAAAAATCCCTGCAAAAAACTGCGGCTGATTTTTTGCCTACTGGGTAAGCGGAAAGAAACACACGTACACACATTGCCGTCGTGTGTTAAGCCGGCAAATTTAAGTTGCAAAAAAAGTAAATAAATCAACAAGAAAATAGGAGAAAAGAAAAAGTGGGCAAACGATTCAACATCATACAATTCGGCTTTCTGTAAATAGCAGCAAATCCATGAAATATACCTACGTACACAATTTTTACACACCGCCGTACACAGTGGCGTACACAGGGAGGGCGCCCATATTCGAGGCTCACCCCTTCCTCGGAAAAACGTCTTGAGGAGCTTTTAACCCAAAGTCCCTCTTTTTCGACGAAATTCATTGCGACTCACTGAGAGTCTGAATATTTCCCACATTTTATTTTTTCCTTCTAGTGAGTGTATTATATTTAAGGAAAATGTTACTGCAAAAATATTTCTGATTACGCCCGTGGCCACTTGCATACATACATACAGCCAGCCGAAGATGGATAGAGGAATGCCTATTGGAGTTGTACTTGCAGCACATACCAGTGCTCGCATACATATCGCATATACTTACATACTGATGCGTACATAACACTAGGTCGGTATGTATGGCAAGAAAATATTGATTTTTTACTTATTTCGCAATTCCCTTAAATTCAGAGCGGAACAAAAGAAAGCATTTAATTAAGACCAACTCATCAGTTCGTCCGCCTGCCCACATTAACCATATTTTTATATTATATGTATGTATAACAATGAAAATAATTTCTTTTTCTTTTCATTCCGAAATCTGTTTCCAATTTTGTATTTCCCTTCCTTTCAATGACTAATATGAATTTTTCGAATCAATTTCCGGCTTTTTATATTCTTATATGTGTCGTTTTTAATTAATTACTTTAAATTTTTCTGCAAATAAGTACACTTTGTCGTTGTTGTAATGTACATATATTCACTGTGGAACTTTGCCTAGGTAGATATTGGCTCTTCAGCTTGGATATCTTCAGCCTGGACTGCTTCGCGCGAACTCAACTTACTGATTTCCTCGGAAGACCGAACAAAACTGAAAGCTGACTGAAAGAACATTCGAACCCCTGAAAAGACGAACCACGTTTGACAGACAAACCCTTTGCTTTGAGATACCAACTTAGTTATATAATTAAAAGACGTAAACTAGTTGAGTGGTGGAGGACCAACTAGTCCTCATAAGTTTCTAAAATTTTCACAAAGTAGAGATTATGATTTCTTAAAATTTTGAGTTTTTAAAATTTTGATTTGTTTTCTGTTAAAAGAATTTTTTATTAGCCATTTTTATTAGCCACTTTCATAAATATTTGATTCAAATAACGACTACAAATAATTTGCAAAACAACCAAATTTACATAATTTAGGATAAAAAACATTTTTTACCATCTACAATAATCTAAAATGTAAATTCCATATCAATATTTTCTATTTCAAAATAATTTTATTTGATAAATCGAATCGGTATCGAAAATTTTCAGCTTTGATTATTTTTAGTTTATTTCAGAAATATTGATTGAATTTAATATTTTCTGAATTGTGTTAGTTTATTTCTTGATTGTCTTTGCTTATTTTTAACATAATTAAAAAAGAATAGTCAAAAAACGCAATTATGAATACTTTTGAAAATAAATTCACAATACTAGAAAAATGAACATGTGATGTAATTGTAAGTGTGAAATATGTAATTATTAGCAATTTATATCGACAGAAGTGTACGAAAAGTGCAGCGAACATTTACACATATATATTTTTTAATAAAAAGTACAGAAATTAATACTCACTTATTGAGTTTCTCGTTTTACAATAGTTTGTGTAGCCACGTGATGCAAGTAAAATAATCTTATCTGATAGACGCCTGGGAGTGAAAAACTTCCTGATAACCTACGCTAGTGCGAAATTAACATTTGCGTTCACACGTTTCGATTAAAAACCATGTATTTACATTCATGCACACATACAGAACAAAAAGAAAAAGGTTTTTAAAACTGCACTAGAAATCTGAGACAATGAAATGATAACAGACATTTTTGAATTAATAACTACATACAAATTTCAAAAAAAAACTTGGAAAATCAGATTTCGTTGCTTATAATGTGCAAAAAATAAAAACGTTTTTGTTTTTATGATTCTTTTGAAATCTTAAAAATTTTCGGAGGTGACGATCTGCAAATTTAAAATTTTGATCGATAACTTATAAATGAGATGAGAGTAGAAAGTATTTTATTGACAGTTTTTATTAAATACTTTCTTTATTTCTTGAATATTACTGTTTCTCAAATATTCTGGTAAGTTAAAAAGGATGGTTAGTTAGAACAAATGAAAATACAATATTTACTTAAATTATTATATTATGCAAAAACTGAACATGATACACATAAATTTCTTTTTAACATCGGCTACTAAGCACTAGATGTCGCCAAAAATTACTAATTTTCTCGCCATCAGCGTCTTTAAATGACAGTTGCCTGACTTGACAATTTTATGTAGGGTTGCCTAGTATCCGCTTTTTGTTGTTTTAGAAATAGCGCGCACGTTTCTACTTTGTATTTCGGTGTGATTCAATCGATCAAGTAATCGGGTTTTCTAGAAAATTCCCAAAAATTAAAATATAACCTGCCTGAGAAAGAAATTCCAATTGAAATAAACTCGAAGTTTGGAAGCCTCACAATGACGCAGCCCGAAGATCAATACGACGGAATTCTTTTGGCCATGGCCGAAAAACATCGCGGCGGTGTACCTGATGTAAGTAACCCTACTTGGAGTGCCCAAATGTCCTCCTGCAGTATAGAGAACCTCACAGTTACCAATTCATCTTTCCTTCTCCCAATCAGTTTCTACACACCTTGGCCAGTTTTCTACGACGCAAAACAGACTTCTTCGTTGGTGCTACACGCGAAGAGTGGGAAAAAATGTTGCTGAAGGTCTTCCGCAAGGAATGCGAGATAGCTGAAGCTGAACATGAGGTGAAAATGAAGAAGCGTGCCGAGCAGCAACGTATAAAGGAAGAGAAAGAGGAGGAGGAACGTGCTGCAAGACGGCGCGAAATGGAAGCCAATAAAATTTGCGACATCTCGGATGAGGAGGCTGCACAGATTATTAAAGAGGAAGAAGACAGGTATGCGATTGTTGAGCGGGGAGATCTTTTATTCCCCTTTTATTGGTGCTACTCTCTGTTGAGTAGAAGAGGTAAGGATTGTGGCGAGTCCTGTCCATGCACATGCTTTTATCTTTCTTGTGTGGTCATTTATTCTGTCCGTACTAAGCTATCCTCGGCCGAATATAATATTTGCCACTTAACAACTTTTGTATAAGAGAGCGGGACACGTCCATTTTTGGCAAAAATTTTGGTAATTTCTAGATAGAATGAGATATTGCCAACTTTTGTATTAATGGACGGACTACGCCTATTTTTTTGCCAGAATTTTAGTGATGACACTATATGTTCCGTGAGTTTAGACAGACAATCACTTTAGACTCTCCGTGACCCATCTGTTGCCGGGATAGTTTGCACTATCTAGTGGTTTTTTGCTTCATACGAAATCTTTGATTTACTTGTAGAAAACGTGAGAAGCTATTGAGCGAAAGCGCTAAAAATGGAGCCACACCAGTTGTTGTGAATGATGATGTTTCGAAACCCATTGAAAAAGCTGAAGATGAATCTGAGAAAGACGATGTTGGAAAGCTATTACCAAATTCGGGCAATGGCTGCACCCTGGAGAAATACATGTGGGTGCAGACATTGAGAGACGTTGAGGTGAGTGTTCACATTTTCATTTCTCTCTAATTACTGACGGGAAAGCTTACAATATTTCTTTATATACATTAACTAAAGTCTTACATTAGAATTTTCAAATCCGAAAATTTGGAAATTTGTAGAAATCTTCATAAAATCAAGCACGAGTATGTTGCTAAAATGAAATTGTGTTCAATGATATTAAGTTAATAAAAAAGGTTCAGGGTTTTAGATGTAGCAATTCAAGGCGAAAATATGTATAAATGTGAATCTCAGCTCAGCTTTTGGAGTTTTTTAAGTCTTTTAGAAACCATAACGCTGTTTACAGTTTCATTTTATGGAAAGCAGACTCAATAACCTGAAAAACATGTATCATCACTTGCTGGAATAATTAACAGCATTAGAAGTTCTGAAAATGATTTATTAAACATATCACAGGGATAGATAGAATATCCACATATAATACATACATTTTATTTACATATTCTGCAATTAACTGCTTCCCTTCCTTCGAGTTTTTGAGATTTTTATGCTTATTAACATAATCGAAAAGTTACTTCTATTTATTACTAACGTTTTTAAGTCTATATGCAATCTTTATGTACAAAAATAATGAAATTTGCTTAGTTAATAATTTATTATTTGTATTTTTTAAATTAAATTACATCAAGAACTAATTTGAATTAATGAAATCATTTTCCCGCTTGCAAATTTAAATTAAATCGAATTTCGAGAATTTACAAATTGCGGCGATATTTTTTGTTTTATGTTTCTTTTATTTTCTCAAATAAATCTACGTTCTTATAAATTAGTAATAAATAACTTAATTCTAAAAAAACAATAAATATTAGACAAGAAAGAAACATCCATAATTAACTCGGTTAACTTTGTGGCATTTCGCGTGCGCGCACTGCAATTGAAAAAATCGTTTAGCAAATCGTTCAGTTCATCACACAGAAAAAAGAACTCACTTTCCATTGCGTAGATCATTCCCATTATGAGCAGCAGGAAAATCATACTCATGCTAACAATCAGCACTGTCACCTGGCGTCCTCGATCGCAGAGACCGCGCTTGGGCTTCTTCTTCGAGCCACCTTCGCCGTTGACCATCGTAAAATGCATGGAGCTGGCTATGGAGACGGTGTCAAGATCTTTGGCTTTAATGAAGTCTAAGTTTGGATCCATAGCAATGATCGCATCGTTGCTGTTTGTAGGAGGGCTGCTGGTGGCAATGTTACTGCTGCTGTGTTGTGGTGGTTGCTGCTGCTGTTGCAGTGAATGAGTTAAATTCGATGTGTTGTTATTGCTACTGCTGTGCACGGTGGGCAAATTTTCCACATACAATTTATTCTGAAGCTGCTGCTGCTGCCTCTGCCTCTGCTTTTTTTGTATTTCAGCAAAACGCTCTAAATTTGCTGCTGTAAGCAGTAGAGAACCGGAGGCTGCACTCTGGAAACCACAGAGGAAAACATTTATTAACGTTAAAAATACTTATTTCAGTCTATAAAAATTCATTGATTTGTTTTCAATTAGTTGATTCTACTTTAATCTTTGCGTCTTCGTAGAAATTAGTATTTATAAAAATTATTCCAAAAATTATCGCACAACAAGAGATCGAAGAAACAAACTTGAACCGATTTTTACAAACATTTTAACACACATTTTTGTGTTAAAAATTAAAACAGAAATTTTTCGCTTCGAAATCCGATTTCAGTCAGCCATCTATTTTAGCTGACAGATTCAACATTCTTTCTGAAAACTCGTTTTACCAGCTTGCGCGTTACGAAGATTCGGTTCTTCTGCTTTTTTTGGTTGAACGTTAAGTTAAAAACCGAGAGTTGATTCTAAACTGAGAAATTTGTTTAGTTCGCTTTAAATAAAATTTGAAGGAAAAAAACTTAAATTCTAAATTGTTTAAAATTGAAATTGTTTAAAAAAGTTGTCTACTCACCCGCGTGCTGTGGTTGCTCTCACTCGAACCTTGCGAGGAGCGTGAACCACGTTTCGCTGTTGCTGCTGCTGCTAATACAGCGGCTGCTGCTGCAGCTGTCGTTGCGGGATTTGTTGCATTCAGTTCAATGTTGCTGCGTCGTGTGTTGGTTGTGCGTTTGGCGTGTCCTGCGCGCGCCTGTCTACTTCCTTCATATGTTGACATGGTAACACCGTTGTTGTTGCTGTGGCTGTTGTCACTGTTACTGCTGCCTACACCGCCGCCTTCAATTCCAGACTTTTGTTGGCTGTAATTCTTTATATGGGGTCGCGAATGTAGCTGCCTTTGCAGTGCATCACGTTGTTGCTGCGCTGCTGCGAGTGCATTCGAATGCGATCGGTGACTTCGATTTGATGACGATGCAATCGATGCTGCCGATGAGGAGGAGAGCGATGCGCGTGGTATGTGCCAGTAGTCGTTCATCTAAAGTGTGTGAAAATTATTTGGATGATCAGTGAAATGCTATCGCGACTAAAGTTAGAGAAGGAGAACTTCAAAAAATCTAGTTAAATAAAATTTAGTGCATACAGTTCATCAAGTTTGTTGCTGAATTCGTTTGTTTTGCTTTACATTTAAACGTTTTTGGTGTTAATTAATATTTGATTAGAATGCGGAAATTGTGTGAAAGTAGTTGCCACTGAAATCTGTTTAATGTCAGTTGGGTTTTTCGCTATTTTAGTGAAATATCGCTAAAAAATCCTTCTGTTTAATTCTCTAAAATCACTTTTTCTGTTTCTCTTACTCGATTGATGCGATGTTGAATTCGAACTTACATTTATTAGTTTATTATTGAAATACAGGTTATCACAATTCAGTTTTCTAATTGCTGCTGGCAAAAACCTGCCAATCTCTCGGTTTCTCACAGCGAAAATGGAAAGTTTACGGTTTTTTTAAAGTTTTCAAGTTTCCAAGTTTTCTTTATTATTATCTCGTAAATATCACAGTTTTCGTATTTAAAATTCGTAATTGCAGCTTCAAATGATATTTTATTAGTTTTCTTCTTTAGCGTTGTGAAAAATCGCAGTTCCACTTTTTTTTTATTAGTTTTGCAAGTCGTGTTTCAACTTTTCAGTTCTCGTTTTCAATGTTCTTCAACGAAAACTTGGCGAAAATACGATCGTCAACAGCAGCAACAGTATTTCGCTCGGTAGAACCGATCTATCCAACGCTAAGAATCGAACTGATCCACACTCACTGCTGATGTGAACGTGTTAACCTGGTGCACCCAGCGTTGATGACGACAGGTTGTTTTCTTGTGGGGTTTTTTTCGTGGGGTTCTTGTTTCCTCGCGTTCTTCTTCTTCTTCGTGGTTCTTTTGCAGATGTCGTTTATCGATCGATTGTGTGGCCAGCACTGCGATCATTTGAAGCTTTTGTTTCTTTTTTTGCTAATTTTCCACGGGCTGAGGTAGAAATCGTGTGTTTAGATTTTTTTCGAGTCTAGATTCCTTTTTTTTGGCGCTTTTTGTGGGTTTTTTCTCTTTGCGGATTCCTTCTAAGGAGTCATAAATTATTTTAGAATAATCTTTTCAGTAAGTAGAGCTGGAATTCCTAGCTTTTGAGTTCCGTTTGCGTATTGATGGGTTTAACTTTTGTTTTTAAACTGGCAATTTTTTGGCTGGGAATGTAGTAACTTGAAATCATCCGCAAAATTAAGCAGTTTCTTTGTTTACCTCTAGACAAATCTTCTTCTGACAGCTGCTGTGAACTGTCATTATTTGAATCTTTTCTCGTAAATTATTCTTTCATGTTTCGCAGCTTAAAATTAGAAATTGAAGAAATTTAGAAAATTTAGGAAGTTTGTTTGTGTTTTATAATTGTTTAGAAGTTCAATTTATAGAAAATTATTTGTTTATTTGATTCAGTTTTTTTTTACTTTTTTATTAAATTTTAATATATTCGTTTTTAACCTTCCAAAGCATTTAAATTAATTTTTGATATTGAAAATTGATTTCCTGTTTCTTCTGTAATTTATTGATTATATAAAGGAAAATCAGGGTTTCTTGAGCGCTTCCGCACCTGTTTTCGAAAATAAATTAGATTTCTATTCTTGTACAGTATGAGAAATTTTTTATAAGTTTTCACCTTGTCATAATTTATGCGTTTGCAATCAAAACAAAATAATGGAAACCTTCAGTAAGTTTATTGGAATTGATATAATGAAATGTATATTCATAGACAATATTAAACATCGACTTTAGTTACATTTTATTTCATCAAATCGGCTTGTAGTTTTCTTTATTTTATTTTATCTTATGTTATTGCAGAAGAGAAACGAATTCTGCAGGTTTATTCCAGCTAAATTAGTTATAACCAGCTAAAAAAAAACTAAAAAAAGCAGCCGCAATAAGCGTTTAAAAAGGCAGAATTTAAAAAGTTTATCTGAATTCTAGAAAAACAGTTACGGGAACGTGAAAACCCGCCTGATAAAAAGTTCGGCATGCGTTTCTATGCCAGGTCGGATTTCTGTTAATCTAAATAGTTGTGTTGTCTTTTATAACCCCTTTTTTTTATTTAGATTTGTACTTGTTGTTGCTTCTGCCCAGCTTTGTTTTTTGTTTTTGACTCTGTTAATTATTCCAAAGATATCGGCGCCTGGTACGAAGAACTCGGATTGTCAAAATTGAAATAAGCAAGCGGAATGAATGTTTATGGTTGAAACTACTTCTTTGTGTGCCTGTGTGTGTGTGTACAAGTGTTAACACCACAACGTTTACTATATAAACGAGCATACAAGCAGCATAAAAGCGACAACCATAACTGATGATTAATTAAACATTGATAGAGTTACTTTTAAGCGGCTTAAAACTGACTTGCAAATTTGTAAGTGCGTCAGAGAAAAACAGAACCAAGCCTGGATCGAGGTTAAGAAATATTTCAGAACTTTTAAATAGCTAACACGTTGATACTTTTTTTCGTTAACAGACTGTTTGTATTTCGTATTGCTCTCCTTAGTTCTCCGAAAGTTATCAATAACAATATTAAATGCTGAGATTTGACATTAATTCCGATTTGTTTGAGACACTTTTGATGAATTGTAGGAAGAAAAAAAGGTCTTGATTCCGGTTTCGATTCCAACTTTAAATTGACTTAAATGGCGTATTAGAGCGATATAAATATATGTGAAATTCAAGTTTGAAAACACTTTTTTAGCTGCAATTAATTAGGCCAAATATAACGAATATTTAACGCTGCGTACATATAATCTGCACCGTTAAAATTCATGTTAAAATTAGTCTACAAGCTCAAAAGTGTTTTTCTACTAATTAGAAGACATGCGGCTTAATTAGTAACAATGTGAAATTTCATTACAATGTGAACCAATGTCAGTCAGTGTCAGTTTAGTTTGTTTGATGTTCCTGTTGTGATAAAAAAATTAAGGAAGTCATACAACACATGAAGAGGAACTGTAGAAACCGACAAAAAATTAATTAGCGTCGTAGTTACTTATTTCTAATTAATTAGAGGAAATTATCTGCTCTAAATTAGTGAGAAAAAGCTACAAATATTTGTTTTGTGAAGAGGATAAGCTAAAAAATCGTTTGTTTTAAGGAAATCCAATTAAACTACGTTATTCCAAGCTATTACGTTTTTAATAAATTATTACTTTTTAATACACTTTCAGCAATTCTTTATAATTTCTTCGCTTCTTCACAATTATAATTACCTAATAACTTAATTTCTTAACATAATAAAGTTGTAAACGAATTCTTCTCATAGATTTTCATTTATAAATAAAATATTCGCAGTATGCAACATAATTTCTTGCATTGTCAGAGTTTAAAATGTGAGAATTCTTCCACTGTATATTTTGTTTGTAATTTTGCAATAAAATAAAAGAAAAAATTCTATAGTTCTCAGGGAGTTTGTTTAAAATTCATACGAAATTCATATTGTTGCCTCCTTGGTAAGCAACAATATTTCAGTTGTTTTAAAATGGTTGCATGCCGAAAAATCTAGACAAACAAATGGGAAAAAAAGTACACTTGTATTGAATTGAATTAAAATAAGCTTAAATCAAGGTTTGAATTTTGCCTGTTTCTGTTGCGTGATAGCGCTTCAAAGCCTATCAAGAGTCAATGAATTGTCTGAAATGTCTGTCTGTGCTGCCTTCGTTCATACTTTAGTAGCAGGTTTTTTTTTTTTTTTAAATTCGTATGCCTACAAGACTTTTTTTATATATTTGATTTCATTATGATATGACAAGTAATGATTTAATTATAGAACAACACAGCTTGATATGATAGATAAGGAGTTGTGATGATATGTGAGTTTCGTCGGCGCTCTTTGTTGTGGTTTGTTTTCTGTCGAAATCTGTTAAACAATTTTTGTGTGTCTTTGCTGAGGTACGAGTATATAAAGTGGTGGAGCTTAAGTTTCAAGTTATCTTCAAATATCTTCGGGTCAAGGTTAAGTTCGTTCAAATTCTTGTACACGAGTTAAAAAGAACTATTTTGCGCCATTATATAATACTGTGTTGGTATCACCAGATTTCCTAATTTACTTCTCGGTAAAATTTAAATCAACTTATTATGCTGAGTACTTCGAAGTTTTTATATTCCACTAAAACTTCTAACTAATCTATTGTATTTACATTGATTCCAGTTAACTTAAATAAGAACATCAGAACTATTAAAGTCTTTTACAGCCAATTAAAAGGTTGAATAAGTGTTGCTCTTTTGTAGTTCTTTTCACAGTTTTTTAATTGCACTTTTTTATTTTAACACTGTTTTTAAAAGAATTTAAAACAGATAAATTAGATATTTTGCTTTAATTAATTTACAAAGCCCTGCTCTACAGATGATGTTGCAACTGACTGTAGAGGACTCTACAGAGAAGGATGTGGAGGACAGCACGACAGGTTGTATGGATCTCTATAGAGGACTGTCTGGGATTCTGTAGAGGACCATGTGGGACTCTATAGAGGATCGTGTGGGACTATATAGACGACAGTACAAAGGACTGTATGGGTCTCTATAGAGGAGTGTATGGGATTCCGTAGGGGACGTCTAAGACTCTGTAGAGGTCTCTATAACGGACTGTATATGACTCCATTGAGGTCTGCGTCGGAATGCAATGTAAAATCTCTTATAGACTCTTAGCAGTTATGAATGAGACTCTGTTTAAATTGATATAATCTGTTACCAACTCGAATTTCATAGTCTATAATAAGAAATTATTTCGAATTATTCTTGGAATTTTGAATCCCGTAACGGCTTCTAGCAGCTCTTTAAGTCTTTACACGTAACTGCATAACTAGACGAACTGCATTCCACTGCACACGCAAAAAGTATTCGTTACCCGTCCCGTTTTTATGATTTGTCTGCATCGAAATATCCTTGAACGAGGAAGGAACAAAAATGGTGCGACTGAGCTAAAAATAGAATACACGACTTTCCTTAGGTTGCGTGAATCATGTTACCCATGTTAAGGAGTGGAACTTCGACGGACGAGTAAAGTATAGCATTTCAAAAACTTGAGGGAAACCAGTTCCTCACTGTGGTTTGGTTATCCTTCTGTACTGCTTGGTATTACGCATCTTAACTTCGTCAAGGAATGTATTTCTCAAGCTCTTGAGTTATTATTTATTGCTTGAAAGACTAGAGTAAAGAATTTTTCAGCTGCAGTTGGCTTAAGATAAAATTCTTAATCTGAATATAAATTCATCTTCTCTTTCTCCTTTTATTGCAGCTAAAAATACCCTTTAATGTTTCCTTCGCTTTGCGGTCGCGCGATGTAATCGTAAACATAACGAAGAAGTGGCTCAAAATTGGTTTGAAAGGACACGAGCCTGTCATCGATGGCGAACTGTGCAGCGAGGTGAAGCCGGACGAATGTGTTTGGGTTCTGCAGGATAGCAAAACTATTGTGGTCACGTTGGAAAAGGTGCGTTGGAAAATGTTTAATTATACTTTTCTCCATTTTAATGCAAACATTTTTCGCAAGGTCAACAAGGTGAATTGGTGGGATCGCTTAGTCAGCACGGATCCTCCGATTTCCACGCGCAAAATCAATCCAGAGCCATCGAAGCTGTCCGATTTGGATGGCGAAACGCGCAGCATGGTGGAGAAGATGATGTACGATCAGCGGCAGAAGGAAATGGGTTTGCCCACCAGCGATGATCGCAAGAAGACGGAAATTCTTGAAAAGTAGGTGCATCTGCGATCAGTGGATGAGAAGTTGTAATAATAATCACTTATGTTTCATTAATGCAGATTCAAGAAACAACATCCCGAAATGGATTTCTCGAAGTGTCGCTTTAATTGATTCCGGATGCATCAGCTAGAATTCATTCCCTCATCTTTCTACGCAGACATGATTTCCTTAATATGAGTTGCTTAATATAAAAATTATTAACTTTAGTATTATACATTCATTTCAATTTAGTAATGAATGAAGCGCATTGATGAATTTATGGCGTCTATTATAATTTCTCAAAATCGAAATACGAACAAATAACCTAAAAACGGAACAAAGTGGACTTCTTCTTCTCTCTATTAAAATATGCAGAGAAAATGTCTTCTTAAATAATAATAATTTACTACAATCACAAAAAATGCAGTTCGATTGTAACACGAAAACATTAAGTAATAAATTCGGTTACTCTTTCCGATACAAATACAAAATAATTACTTTTAATTAAAGTGTTAAAGATCGAAATGATAAAAAACAAAACCGCACCAACTGGTTTGCTAATCATAATTACACAACAGCAGCGGCAATTATAACAACTGAAATAAAGACAAAAATCTTTTAATTAACTGTGCAATGACCTTTTACAAAAAAAACTACAACAACCTAACAATTCAATAAAACAATTAAAACATTGCAATTCAATAACTAACAAAAACATGATGGGGAGTCGAGTACTGAAAGCACAAACAACATCGAAAACAACAACCGAAATACAGCGCTGAAGTGAGGTGAAGGTCACTTCATGTGTTTCAAAAATATAAAAAATATATAGATACATTCATAACTGTAAAAGTCCTTCTGCTTTGAATAAACATTAAGTGCAAATTATTTTATAGGCCGACTTGAGGTAGTTAAATTTTTCCACAATACAATTGACAAAAAGTTGAACAGCAAAAGTTGAAAAAGTCCGTTTTCAGTTTCTTCTGCAACGGGGAGTGTCAGAACCGGTATGTTTGATAAAAACCAGTATTTAATAACCAGCAACATTTGCAGCAGCAACAACCAGTCATCACCAGCCGCCAGAGATCGACCGACCAACCGTTCAACCGACTGACTGACTGACTGATCATTCGAGCGACCGGCTGGAGACCGGCTGAGCGACCGGCTGAACGACCGGCTGAGCGACCGGCTGGCGTCCGACCGACTGACCGACCAACCGTTCAACCGACTGACTGACTGATCATTCGAGCGACCGGCTGGAGACCGGCTGAGCGACCGGCTGAACGACCGGCTGAGCGACCGGCTGGCGTCCGACCGACCGACCGGCCAACCGTCCAACCGACCAACAGACCAACCGTCCAACCGACCAACCGGCTTACATTCTGCTCGCTATGAAATTAAGGAAATCTTGTTGCATGCATCATTCATCTGCCACACGCTCCTGTTTTAAGATTGTCCTTAAAACGCTTTACTTGCAACATTTTGTGAAATCAAATCATTGTTGCTGTTGTTTATGTAACTCCTGAAGTTTAGTGGTTTTGCGATAAATTTCACTGAAATGAATTTCACAACCTCACTGGAATGAATATTTCAGACGGTTTGAGTGCCTTGATTTGTGTATTTTTCTTCAAAAAGTTATGAAAATTGAATTGCCGACATTTTCGCAGGTTTTCATTTGTTACTGAATAACTTTCCACGCTTTGCTCAAAAGAATTCAGTGGCGTGTCCTTGCCAAAATCTTTAAAATTATATCAATCTATATATTTGCTTTGAAGTTTATTCTTTCTTCTCTGAAGTTTAAGCACACTGACGTTCTGCATTTTAAATGCTTTACATCTGAAATCAGCCATCCTACGACATTCCAAACACAGTCTGAATATTTCAGTTTTTTTCCACTGCAAACTGTTGCAATCCCGGATCTTGCATGCGACTGCTGCAGTTGCTGTTATTTTGAGCACTGCAATGGATGTGATAAAAAGTAGGTTTTGCTTTATGTATTAATTATTTATTTAATTTTTGTTTTTTTCTGCTGTTAAGCGGAGATTCTGCGACAGAACAGAAGAAAAGGTTTTTTTTTAAATCCGCTTGAAACTCGAGTTAAGTAATCTTTTCGTATTTAAAACTAACTCCGGTTGGCTTTCTGCTCGTGCGGCGCGTGTGTGCGCTCAGTAATGAGCTCTTGAAATAAATCACTTTGGCAATTAATTGTAATACATTG
The DNA here is from genome assembly GCA_922984085.1 of Sicus ferrugineus. NCBI lineage: Eukaryota > Metazoa > Arthropoda > Insecta > Diptera > Conopidae > Sicus > Sicus ferrugineus. The sequence continues at coordinate 31,945,737 of OV277350.1, read as the reverse complement.
TACTCGTAATTTGCAAATATTAGCAAACCTCGCAATCAGGAATTCCCGAATTAGGGATTTCCGAAATTATATAATCGTCTTGATCGGCGTTGTAACGACACAGTCTGCATTACTTTTGTGTATGTTGGGATTTATATATAATTTTCATACATATATAATTTTCGTACATATTCCGTACATATATATTTCGTATATATATAATTTTCGTACGTGATCCAAGTCAGATGTTGTTTTTCTTTTAAAAAAAAGAAGAACATGCGAAACTCAGCCAACTTCATGTGTGAGGAGAGGTGAGCTCATTCACTGAACGATCGAATGAATGAAAGATGAAATGGTTACAAAACGACAGACAACAGACTTGTCGTGCACTTGAATGTGTGTGGTAAATACTCATGTACGTGTGTGTGTATGTTTATTTCATATACGTACATCTTTACGTACAAATTTAGTTGCGTAGGCAGTGTGAACTGCGGATGGTGACTTTTAACTCACATTTTCTTGGTAATTTTTGGCATTTTTATTCAAAGTTCATGAAGTGAGAAAAAGCAAGTTCTTGTTTTTCTTATAATTGCTAGTGTTGGTATTGTTGTTGTTACTTCCATTGTATTTCTTGTTTTCTCACAGACGTCTTTATGACTGATGACTACGTCTCCTCTCCCTCTCTCTCTCTTTCTCTCTCTTCATTCGACAAGCAGCAGCGAAAGCTTCGTTTATTTTCTCACCCGAGCCTCCTCGTTGTTCACGTTATTTGAAGTTATTATGAAAGGAATTGGAAAGAGATCGGAAATTATGTCAAGGTCACTTGTGCATCATACAGGGTGTCAACACACGAACTGTTGCTCTCGATGGCGATCGCGTTCACGCTCCCTCCTCTTTGCTGTTTTACACGCTTTCGTTTCGCTCAGTTCACTTCAGACTTTGGAGGCCGTCGTCAGAGCTGAGAAGCAGCAACAACAATAGCAGCAGCAGCAGCAACAACAATAGCATCTGGTCAGCTTTAAATGGCTGATCAAATCAACAGCTGATCGGCAGGTGTTTTGTGTCAAGTTTTGTATTTTTTTTCTCTTGCACGAACTCGGACTGCAAGTGCGATCGAGTGTTGCAGGTTTACACTTGCTTGGAAGCCAGTTTTTCTCTTTTTTTCAGTATTGAAGAAATTAAAAAAAAAATAAAAAAAAAAATTATAATTTTTTTTTTCTATTTGTGGAAATTGTATAATTTTTTTACGGCTTTTAATAGCTAAAATCAAAATATGCTAAAATAAAACAATCTAAATGATGAATGTTAAACGACTTAGAGTAAAAATTAGTTTATTTTTAAGTATGTACTTAATTTTATCATTAAATTGAAATGATTTTACACTCATTTAAATAGTTAGTCGGCTTTTAGATTCGACTATTTCAATCCATGGGTTTTTTTGATTTTTTCCATGCAAAATGTACGAAACTCTTAACATTCAAGGTGTGCTAACGAGCGACTTGCAATTTAAATCCGTTTACGAGCTTGCAAATGACTGCAATAATTCAGCCTTCGGCTGCATGCAAATTCAGCTAAATGGTTACCAGTTAAATTTAACCTTCCCCTCCCCCCACCCCCTCAAACTGATGTGAACTGACTTTGGTTTCGATAGATTTTGGCCAACATTACGGTTGCTGTGAAAATAATGCTGCGTAACTTTCACGCTTGAAATATTTGCATGGCATTAACAGAAAAAAATGAACTCTGGTCACTTCATCAGCTGCTGCTCACCGTCGCTTAAACAACCTTTACATGTGTTAGTTAGTGTTGGTGTAATCGTAGGCTCAACTTTTTGATCTGAGAACTCACGCGGTGGGTGGAGTTTTTCGAGTTTTTGAATGTAGCAATAAATTTGATTGTAACTGCGAAATAGCGTAAAGAATTGTGAAAAATTTGTAACGTTGATTTATCTCGATTAAAAATCACAGCTGCGAGAACGGAAAGTGAAAGTGGAAACTGAAAATCGGATTCCACTTCTTGTATATTCAAAAAAACATGTTTAGAAATGCCTTAAAATTGTTAAAAAATGCTTAATTATTTTATTTCCTTACAAATTCATCAATTAAAGCCGCCATTCATTAATTGATGTCGTTGCAAAAGTGTAAAAAATTGACAGACCGCAAGATTTTGATTGTCTGTTTAGTTCAAATATAAAATTCTGCTTTATTTACCTTAGAAGGAGAATCCATGAATTGTTTTAACGCTTGAATAAGCTTGTAATTATTTATTTTATTCTCCTCAACAGTGCCAAATTTTTGTCACTTTATTATTTGCCAATTAATTGTTAATTTAATTTAATTGTTTGTTTGCTCGCTTTCACTTGACAAAATATAAAATCGCGATAAATACAAAACACTTTAAATTCAATGAGAAACAATAAAATTCTGAGTTTCTCTAAACGAATTCAAACTCTAGTAAATTTCGAAAGCAATTTTTTTTACTTTTGCTTTTTTAGTTTGCGAAGAAAAGACTTAAGAAACAAACCTCAGTGGGTGGAATTGATGATATTGTTGTTGTTGGTTTAGTTTTGATTTAGCTCAAGTTTTTTATTTCTGCAACTATTTAGTTTAATTTTTATTTAATTATTATTATTATTTATTTGTTTTTTAAATTACAATTTATTGCTTTTTTTTTTTAATGAGTTTTTATTTTGACAATTTTAGTTTTGATATTTTTTTAGATTAATATTTTAGAAATTAAATTGAATTCGTTCTTATTTCTCTTCAGCTCGTTTTAGTCACCTTTTTTCAACTAAACTACGTAACGAGTAATTGACACGGTTGTTGTTGTTGTTGTTTTCGCTGAGTGACCGTTTTCAATTTATTGTTTAATTTTACTTGACTTCTGAGTGCTGGCGTTTCTTTCGCGTGCACACTCCGTGGCGCGGCTGTGCTGAAACTGACTCGCAACTCCGCATCTAAGTCGGCTCAAGTAGGTAATGAAAAAAAAAAAATCAATTTAAACAACAGAAAAAAATGAGAAAAAAGCCAAAAGCTAAAAAAACACAAAATTAAGTAAACTTCAAATTTGTATACTTCGAGAGCAACGATTTTCCAGCTGCTGCTGCTGCTGCTGCGGCGACGGCTGCGGCTGCTGCTGCGGCGACGGCTGCGGCGACGGCTGCGGCTGCGGCGACGGCTGCGGCTGCGGCGACGGCTGCGGTTGCGGCTGCGGCTGCGGCTGATTCTTAAATTTGCTCTCTATTAACGATTCATAAGATTTGAGTGCAGTAATTGTTGTTGTTGTTGCTCGTTTGTTGTTCCTCCTTTGTTGTTGCTCGTTTGCTGTTCCTCGTTTGTTGTTGCTCGTTTGCTGTTCCTCGTTTGTTGTTCCTCGTTTGTTGCTGCTCGGTTCTTGTTCCTTGTTGTTGTAATTGAGATAGAATTTGAACCGAGTAGAGTAAGAAGAGCGAATAAGTAGCGGTGAAGAAGAGGGGCGGCAAACGGTTCCGTTTTGGTTGCACGCATTCAAGTCAAGTCTCTGGGTCGCGCATTGCTTGTTGTTGTGGTAACGAAATATCGTTTTGAGGTAAAGAGCGTAACAGCAGCAACAACAAATGTGTGTGTGTGCGTGTGTGTGTGTTGTGCGCACAAACATTCACTTTTTTATTCGTGCCACAAAAATTAACTACTGGGTTACTGCAGAGTTACTGCAATTTAATGCATTCGTCAAGCAGCGTGTTTCTCAATAACAATTAAATCGTCTTAAAACAGCAGCAGCTTGGTGGTGTTGGATAGTTGTTGTTGTTGTTGTTGATGGTTGTTGTTGTTGATGGTTGTTGTTGTTGCTACACACTGATGACATACATTTGACACGGTTGCGTTCGTTTTGCTTATTTAAGTTGTTGTGACAGCCAGAGTTGTGAATTTGCACAAATTTTCCTACTTTTTTTCTGTTTACTTTCGCTAAAGTTTGCACTGCGAATGCTTTGGGTTTCGAAAAAAAAAATTCATTTGTCTCTACAAACAAAAGACTTAAGAAACGAACAGCTTTTGGTTTTAAAATTTTAAATATCAATACCTAAAAATGCATTTAAATTTAGTTTGAGCATTAAATGTACTTCAAAATGCCAAATTAATTCATCATACTTTTTTTAGATTAACACGTAGACGACACTGAAACCGGAAACTCTTCGTAAAATATTTCCAAAGTGTGAAGAAACGTGTAACCAGAGTCAGTTACCCACCAACTTGGCTGTAATTTTGGCCAATGTAACCAAAATCAATGCCACGAGGTTATTGACCTTGACAAGAAAACCCAGAAAACCCAAAACGAAAATCGAAGTCGAGGGGAGAAAACAACGAACGGCAATTAAACTCAATTCTAGAGAGAAATTTTAAGTTTCAGTTGTTTCAAAATGGTCGTCATCTACGAGTAACAGGACAATGTAATGTGTAACGAGTAACAGAACGATGTGTGTAACGAGTAACAGAACGATGTGTGTAACGAGTAACAGGACAATGTAATGTGTAACGAGTAACAAGACAGGATGTGAGTGCGTGTGTGTGGCGCACAAGCTTGTGGTAGCAACGTATTCGGAGCGACGACCGCGCTTGCCAAACGGTATTTCTACGGAGTTGCCATCTCGTCACGCCTGCGCAGGATTTCGAAATGTTTGCTTACGTCTTAAAAAGCAAAAACAACAAAAAACCCCAAAAACTCAAACATCTTAAGTAGGGAAAACAACTTTACGAAACTTCGTTTTCAGCGCTATTTTCGGATTTCGGAATGAAATACTAGTTTTTCAGATGCTCAAGCTCACGCCCGGCTTAGCACGTGACTAACTACGAGCGAGTTATGTGTGGAAATCCCACAACTTCCATACATGTGTGGAAATCCCACAACTTCACCTCCACCCCGCCCGTTACGATGCGTCATTTAAGCGTCACCAAGACGTCACTCCACGACTGCTGGATGTGAGATGATTTTGAATGCATTCCCCGAGATCTCGCAACGAATAACTTAACGATTCTTTTTTTGTCTACTGTGAAACCAGCTGAAAGTAGTTGGTTGACTTGAAGGAATGATTTTTTTTTGCTGTTGTTGCCTTTTTCTGAGCGCGAAACTGGGCGTGTAAGCCGCAGCATCGTGGCGAGACTCATTAAAATCTTTTTTAGTTCAATGCCAGCAATTAAAAAAGGCAAAATGCAGTGAAATTTTCGCTTGACTCGCAACTTGAAAAATAAATGAAATAATTATTGCACAATTTTTTGAGGTTTTGTGAGAAACAACTCGGAGAGAAGAGAAACAACAATGAAAATTTACACAATTATCGAAATACGGCGAAGGTTCTTGAAATTGCAAGCGATTATTTGAGGCTGACAAGTTGAGTGGCTGACTGAAAATGAGGAAAGGAAAGAAAGAAAGAAGGAAAGAAAGAAAGAAAGAAAGAAAGAAAGAAAGAAAGAAAGAAGAAAGTCAATTAATCATTTAATTGGTTAACAACTATTTGACAATTAAATTACAATGAAAACTATTTAATTAAAGTCTATATTTGCGCTTTAAATTAATTAATGAAAATTACTTAAAAACGAATTACATGAAAACTAATAATAAATAAACTTGAAATTCATTGATTTCTCCTATTTTCACGTGTCTTCGGTCAGCGCAGCGCAAGAACGTTTTGAAATCTTGACCTTCAGCGCCGTCGAAAAATAGCTACTGTGATTTTAATTTACGACATATTAAAAAATTTTAGCGATAATTAGCAAAATTGCTAATTAATTGCTTCACTCTTCACTATTTTAACCTTCAAATTTTTCTCATTGAAATCTTCAGCAGCGAAAAAAGCTTTAAATATTTGAAATTAAAACTACTTCATAAATTTTACAATCATAAGTTTTTCAGTTTTGTGTCGTTGTTGTCATTTTTTCTGCTGTCATAATTGAAATCACAAAATAATAAATGAAACAAATTTGAACGAAAATTGAGAGCTTCTTGGTAATTAAATCAATTTTTACATAATTTGCAAATACGCGGAAAAAGAGAAATACGGAAAAATATTAAACGTGTGTGTAAAATTTAATCTACAATCGTGAACAAAGTGAATTTAAATGCCAACTTAATCAGGAGCAAATTAAAGGAGCGAATTAAAGAAGGAATTACAGGTAATTAAGACGGTGTAAAAACAAATATTTAAATATTAAATCTGTGACTTGTAATAAACTAAAATACATTCGCTAAATTAATGGCAAAAAAAAATTAAAAAAAAATATGAAAAGAAAAATATGAAAAAAAATATGAAAAAAATATGAAAAAAAACTATGAAAAAAAATGTTAACCTTAAATCGCACCTGCGATCGCATTTGAAAATCATTATTAGTTACGTGAAACTGCAGACGAGTCATTAAAATGCTTAATTAGTCGTGGTTAGTGTATTAATTACAACAACAACAACAACAACAACCACAACAGCAAGAACAACCACAGCAAGAACAACAACCTCAATAGCCAAACTCACAATAACATTTTTAACCACAACATGCAACACAATTAAGTTGTCAACGTTTAAACAAAAAACTGCAGCATTGAATGCAATTTGTTGCTGTTCTCGCACAAGGAGGCGAAATTTTAATAGTCACCAACATCCAACTCATCACACAATGATTTTCATTGAGATTTTCGTCATCGCACCTTGAACGCCCTGAAATTACGTGCTGCTGCAGCAATTCTTTTTTTAAATATTTTAATGAATCTTTCACATCGCACACGTGCATCTGCACGTTTATCATCTTGTAGAACTCATTAAATCCTTCTTTCAATTTCATTGAAAATGTAAAAATAATGAAATGTTAATTAATATTGACGTTGTAAGGGTTTTTTCATTACATTCCGGCGCTGCAATTTAGTAGAAACTGCAGCGGTGAATTTATTGCAATAACGAGAATTCTTCTTATCTGACGTAATTCAGAAGTAACGCGGTAATTTCATCCATTAGTCAAGCAGTAATTAATAGTAATTGATTATGCGCTTCACAGAGAATCGAATGGATAAAAGCGATTATTGGAATTAAGCAGATTGGATTGATTAAGCGATTATTGGAATTTTTTTTTTGCCCATACCAAAAATAGCGAATATTTAGAAGAATTTGAATAAATCAGCAAATAGTTGGAGGAATAATAATAAATATTGCGAAGTGTAAACTAGAAATACACGTGGATTTTTATCTGAATTTGTTATAAATAAGTTAAGAATTATAAATAAATTAAATTTAACGGAACGAAATTGTAAAGCAGAATTAAATTCTGTTCAGAAACCGGCGTGTGTTTCGTTTACATTTACATATTTCTTGTTTTTGGTGATAAATATTTGCGTGAAATCATAAAGAAAAATAAAAAAAAATCCTAATTTATTGCACAAAACCAGAAACTTACCGTAAAACAGTTTTTTCATTGAGTCAGATATTTTGCTGAAGCGCGTTTGAATCCGTTTTTTTTTTTAATTAATTTAATTTTCCTCGCTTTTTTAGTTGAAAAAACAATATAGAAATTAAATTAACACGCTGCTAAACTACACATTAAAATCGGAATGTGGAATTTCAATACAATGAAATTCTAATGAATTGCGTTAGGGAGAAAATTTCAAATTTTCTGCAGTTGGATTTTTAGTATTTTGCCTTAAAAATGTGGATTTACACTTGAACTTGACTTGGCGTGATTCCGGCGACCACTCGGAACGCTTGTCGCGATGTTACTAACCTGCGGACACTTGGAACCCCGAAAAATAAAACGAGAAATGAACTGGAAATCAAATCCGCTCGAAAACCCTCAGAAATACGCGGTGTCAATGCGCCGGCGCCGCGTCTGTATTTTAGTTAGTCAGTAGGCGTCATTAAAATCGGCTCTCTGTGTTTGTGTCATCGAGCTCATTTAATTCAATGCATTTATTTGACTTCCTGCAAATGTGAACTGAAAACCGTTCGTGTGAATTTTATAAATTTTATTTATTGGTTTTTGATTTTCTTATATATATGAAATTTTACTCATTCATTCTCTGACATGCATTGGATTTCGCGCGAAATTATATCGAACGATTGTGGTACGTGTTTGGCTTAAAATATCCAGCTAAGACAGATTGGTAAGCGACAAAAGCTGTATTTAATTTTTCCCTGAATAACTTTTCCAGCAAAATGTAATAAAAATTTCGTATTAAAGAAAGTATTAAAATTTTCATTTTATTTCCAAACGAATTGCAAGCTGTTCGGTCAAATTTAACTGTTCTCCCTCTCTCTATCTCTTTCTCTCTCTCTCTCTAACTCTCTCTCTCTCTCTCTCCTTCTGCCTATCTGTCCCTCTCTCTCCCTCTTTCCTGCAGTCTCTCCTGTCCCCAAAAGTTTTGAGCCTTTTCGTCAATTGCAGCCTTAAATTTCGTTTTATTCGTTACAGTATTTAAATTTTGCCGCTCAGCTAGCGTTCTTGAATTTAAAAAGTGTAAAAAGAAATAATAATAAAAATGTATGACACAAAAAATGGTCATTGTAAATAAAACAAATTAAGCACAACAAATTAAATTCGTTGCTCATGCCGTTGATTGTTTTAAGAATGGAAACATAAAATTGCACGTTCTCACCAGAATGTAGCACGTACGTGTCTGCGGTGTTGCTGCGGCGGTGCAAACAGACGCCGAGACGCGGCAAACAGTAGCGTTCGACACATCGAAGACTGACATTAATATAATTAATTGAATTACTAAGCAAATGTTAGCTGCTTGCGATAACTTATCGCGTTGCAGACGGCTATGAAATTATTTATTATTACTTTGTTTCTTCGTTTTATTACTTCTGGTCATCGCGTCAGGGACGGTTTTGATGTCTCCCCCGAATCGTTGACGTTGACGATCACGTCAGAGTGTCTGTCAGTCAGTAGGTTTTGCTGTTTACATTTTAGAATTCACTAGAAGTTCTTCGAAGTTTTTTGTTGCTTAGGCTAACATTGAACTCACAAGCTGGTAAAAGTTGTTGGCTTAGTTAAAAACGCGTTGCGGGTTGAGCGCGATGATGCACGTAAGCAGGCGGCGATGTGCGGTGGAAGTGAAGGTTTCTGCCTCTCATTACCGATGCTAAGCATGCCACAGTAGCTGACGATGGCTTTTAGTTGTTGACGGAGTTGACTGAACGCGGCAAAATGCTGGCGGATTTTTAGATTCTGTCGAAGTGATGCAATGAGGAATTTCGTGCTTCAGTGTGCCTCACGAAGTATTTCGAGGTGTTTGTTGAAGTCAATTTCCAAAAATAGCTTCTCAATCATTCGTAGCAAAAGTGTTTCCTGGAAAAGTGGAAAACTTTTGTCTATTTTGCGGATTTTATTTAAAATTGTTAGGTATTTATTTTTATTTATTTATTTATTTTTTTATTATTTATTATTTTTTATTGAATGATATCTGCGCTTTTTATTTTTTGCTTTTTCTCTACACAACAACAAGTGTCAACGAAACACTTTCAACCCACTGACCCTTTAATATGTTGAAATTAATCAGTTTTTTAATAGCTAAACGAGTTTTTTACACAGAAGTGCAGTTTTAATAATTGAATTTTTACCTCAAACATGCTTGACGACTCCTAGCGAACAATCAATCAATCTCTGAAATTTAAATATGGATTTCAAATCCGGCTTTTTTTGCATTTTCAACAAGATTTCTATTAAAGTTTTCTGTTCTGGTTATTAAATAATTAACAAAAAAGCAATTTTAGAGTGATTAGCGTTGGCGAAAATAGCTTTTGACGGAGTAAACAACAATTTTAACAGCTAAAAAGAGAAAAATGCGGGAGTGAAGTCAATTATAAGTCAATGCAGTATTTTTAATTAATTTTAAATGAAGAAATCTAATACGGAATCCACTGAAGTTAAGTGTTTGAGATTTAATTTTGGAAGAACAGCTGCTAAAATTGGTAGTTTAATAACTCTTTTGCTTGAATTTCTTAAGTATTTTTTGCAATTGTGTAGAAGTAAATAAGTAAAAACTCCCAAATCCAGTTAAAAAAACGAAAATTGGTAAAACGCAAGAATAAAATTTCAAACCGAAGTTTTGAATTAATTTATCCCAACTTAATGATGAATAAAGAAGAATTTCTAAGAAGATTTATGAAACCAGTTAATCGAGCAATTCATTAAAATTTCTAAAAAATATGCTGGCGCCATGAATAGTTTACTCCACAAAAAATAATTTAAATTTCCTATTAAAAACCAAAAAACAAAAAGAAATTTAATTCTTGGAATTCTACACAAAAAGCTACAAAAGCTTCTCATTAAGCGTGAAAAATACCAAATTAAGAAAATCTTCAAACTAAGCATTGAAAATAAAATAAAAGTGAACATCTTGCAAGCAATTTCATTTCAATCATTAGCAGGCACTCTGAACACCCTCGGCAATCCGTAATTCGTACAGCGGCGATTGCAAGACGATTTCCGGATCTGAAATGACTTGGTGGTCGTTTTTCCTCTCCATTTGCTGCTTAATATTCAGTAGCTTGTGTTTTCTATGCTTTTAATTCTCCATTTCTGCTTCTTAATGTAATCTATGGCATTCGGGAAGTCCTGACATTTTTTCGTGGCGTTCCAACTGCAAACATCTGGCTGGAGTTCTCGGATGATCGTGTCTGCGTCATATTCTTGCTTTGGGTGACAAAAACAATCTCTTTTCTTACTAAATATTAAATTGTTTTCAGAATTTCTATGACGCATACCATTGAAATCAGACATTTTAATAATTTCTTCGAAGATTTTGAACTTCTCGAGAAATTAAAATATAAAAGATTTAAGTCGCGAACCAGTTTAACCTGTGGAAAAGAAATATTTTATTTTAGGTGAAAATATTGTACGTAAAAAGAAATACGTTGGAAATTACTTGTCTTCGGAAATATATATTATTATTTATAGATTATTTCACGAAGTTCAGTTGTGCAACTTTGTTCCCGGAACTGGAATTTATATATACTTCCGAGATATGATAAAAAATTGAGTTTACAAGCCACTTCAATGGTCAGTATCTCGAAAATTCATATCAAGTACCAGCAGAGACATCAATCACAACTCGCTACCCTGCATTACAGCGCACAAAGCGGTGATACGATGGAGGAATTCAGTCGTGTTTATTGCCATTTTAAGGTCAAACCTTAACTACCTCAGTCAGATTCCCCCACTTTTATCTATCGTGTGGCTCGTTAGGCTTCTTAAGGTCATAATAAAAATAAAAAATAAATTAAAGAGAACAGCTCGGTTCATTATTTAGATATTCATCGTAGGTAGAATTTCGAACTATATAAAGTAATCATGTGTACTGTCGAAAATTTAAGGAAGTCAAAGATTTATTTTATTTTTTTTTATTTTTTTTTATTTTTTTTTATTTTTTTTATTTTTGTTTTTATTTTTGTTTTTATTTTTTTTATTTTTTTATTTTTTTTAAGCATTTTCCAAAATCAATGCGAACAGAAACATTAATAATTGAAAAACCTTCTTAAAAAATGAAATTCTTTTTAATACATGCAAATATTAAACTTTTACACCATAAATCTGAAATTTTATATAGTAAATATTAAAACTTTACTGAGTTTTACACCTCGTTAAAAAGAATTCTATCATTAATGGCCATTCATTCATATAATTATATGAAAATAACAATTAATTTGCGCTCCTCATGGCTTTTGAAAATCATTTTTCAAAATTCTTCTCTTCTAATCACGCTTTGGAAGTTTGTAATTAGCTGCCAAATCGTTTCTTTTTGCCCAGCTTGACCCTCAGCCAGCGTTGCCAATACGAATTTCCATGATTGAAGTGAATCTTCTGCATAACAAAGCCAACAATTTCCACATAAAAATTAGAAAATCTACAAAATCAACTGCAGTGAATGGACGATAATTTCTCTAAAAATCTCACATAAGAAGAAAATTCTCATTTGTTTTAGTAAATAAAATTATATTACAATATAATTAATAAACCAACCTAAATTGGCAAGAAATTCCCACATAAATTAAAAATTTCCAAGGGAATCTTATTTACCACAGTAATTAACAGTTTTCCACGCTTCTGGCAACTCTTACGTCCGCTCAAGATTTCTGTTTTTCTCTTTTACGTTTTTTCTTAATAATAATGCAAATCTTCATTTAATTTGCGGCTTAAACGCGCTGCAGCGTGTCAGTTAAACTTGGTGAGGATGAGTTTTTGTTTCGAGAGTCTGAAAAATGAAAAGCTGGTTTTGTTTCAATGACATCTCAGCTTTGTTTTTCCGCTTCCATGCTTTACGAGGCACCCATCTGATTACCGCTAATTAATGCTTATTTATTATTGCATCCGTTTTCTCTATCATTTTAACAAAGTAGTCAGAATACCAAATTACTTCTTTAAACCAAATTACATCTTTGAAGTATCTTATTATTATTTATATATAAAAATTTGAATTTCTTACGTGTTATTGAAACGTCACTCAGTTCATTGGAACTCTTCTTCATTTCCACATATAAAAAATAAGAACACTCTAAACTATACTACGCAAATGTGATAGAAAACACTGTAGGTAATCTATAAATTCTTATTTTTAATTTTGAAAAATTTATGTGAATTTTTTTTATATATCGTAGCATGCTTTGAGAAAATATTTGCTATAAAATTTTATTAATTTCATTGAAATTGAGGAAACAAGACGTGTTTTGACTAACCAGCACTAGATGGCAGCATAGACTTCTTAAAGCAAAACAAATTTTCATCCACTATCCACATACAGATAGCGACACTGCTAAACTAAAGGTCACACGTAAACAAACTTTTGACAGTACATCTCACAGCTGGAAAACCATCTAATTGTGGCAGCGGCATAGGCGAACAGAAGACGGACTCATTTCGCCCCCTTCCAATATTGCAAACGACGTCGTCTTGTCTTGTCTTTTTGTGTCGCCACTAAATTGTGTAATTTAATTAACGTACCATCACCAACCGGAGCGACAACACCTCCAGCTCAAATCCAACGAGCGGCAGACGTACTCCTCTAGTGCCAACAGTTTCAGTGCCGGAATGCGGTCCCTACTGCTGAACAAAACGGATGAGTCCTACTTGCAGAAATGCGCCACGGAACACAAGTTTGCATACGGAATTCTTATTGGACAGGTGAGTGGTGGCAGGTAGAGGATTTAAGCTCAGTCACATCTTAGCAAGTGGGAGTGTTAAAATTTCTCCGTGACGTCATCATTACATTTTTCACCGGCTTCAGCATTCATTATGCGTTTCATTTCCTTTGTTCGACAGCATGCGGAGCCCGAAAAAGATGTCGTAGTGCATCTAGCCAAGAATGGGGAGGAGGAAGTGGAATTGATCTCCACTCCGGATGAGACAGACAACACGCCTCCACAAGATATCTCGGAAATCGATAAGCAAGCCCTGGCCAGTCAATGGATGAGCGCTAGGAAAATGACCTCCGGTTGCTTCGAGGTGTTCGGTAAGTTAACGAAGTCCGTCCGGCCGAAGGAGTAGAAAGGATTTAATGTGTTCGCTATCTTTTAGGAGTCTTTGTAACCAGCACCAAGAATGACATAGCTGACGATAAAACGTTCTCAAAGGCCAAGAAGCTGCTGTACGATATCCTAAGGTGAATTATGAATTATGAGTTCCTATTACTTTGAACTTACGTATTGCTTTCCCCTCCTCATAGTTTTCTTACACAAGGATCCAATTTTAACACTTTTATCGAGGAGTCCAAGAGGCAGGTGGTGTTCCTCGTTTACTCCACAGCCGCCCGGAAGGCTGTCTGCAAGTCTTACACGCATTCAAACAAGTAAGTTTTGGGTGTTGGAAGGGAGGGGCGAAGGGGATGATATGCACCTTCTTGCTTGGTTTATACGCAATAGTATGGATTACATTAGATTGAACTGTGTTCGCGTGTTAGATTTTGTTACATTTATACGATTCTCTTAAGCATTCTTTAACAAATTCATACTCCACGCACATCTGAGCCTAATTAAATTTATATTAAGTTCGACTTTTCAGAGCTGCAGATAGAACTTTTATAACAAAAATAGAACAGTAGAATATTTAGAACAATAGAATAATAATAGAACAATAGAACTTTTATAACATGCTGGTTTGATAATAAATCTGAAATTTAAATTAAATCAAGCCCAAGCACACATATTTGCATATATTTTCAGATATATTTCATTGTGAAACAATATGTGCTTTATTTTGTTTTATTCGAATGTACTTCATATTTTAATTTTGTAATTTACTTAATTTATTCTATCTTGGATTCATTAAGCGTTTTGTTTTTTAAAGGAAATCTTATGCATTTAATAAAAGACTTTAATCTAAAAGTAGAAAAATGACAACAACGACTATGAACAAGAAAACCTTTCAGGAAACACACGTTTTAATTGATTTCAATGCTACGTTAACTATATTTAGTTTCAGAAAATAGCCGGCTGTTAATTTTCGCATATAATTTGGCAATAACAATTCATTATAAGCCTTTATGATACTTCACGTTAAAGTTATTAGCTCGCCTTTTTTATAAATCTTACCTTTTCGTAAATCGTTTTTATATAAAACATACAATTTTTAAATCATTAACCCAAATTTTCCTATATGTTTCTTAACTGTCGAGTTGTTAAACTTCAATTCAACTTTGCATGCTCTCCTTGATGGCAGTAGAGATTCGCTTGTTCATAACTCGAAAATCCAATTCAAACTCTCTTCACGTTCCATGCTTCGTTCGATTGAAAACCAGGGAATGTAAGAAAACCTACTTTACGGCCAATATAAAATGTGTGCTCTGGTAAATACAAAAACCGTTAGAACAACCTGTTTGCATCTTTTAGTCCATCTCGTCTTAGATAAAGAAATAAATTGGAAGATTATGTTTTGTGAAAAATGGTTTTCTAGAATAAAGTTAATTTCTATGATTTCTACATTCAAAAATAAATGATTTTTCTCGAAGAGTTGTTACGGATAAAACGTTCGAAAAATCTTAATCCCAGAACTCCTTGGAAAGTTTTAAAATTGTAAATTGGTGATTCGAAATTCTGGTCCTTGTTTTTATTACCCGTTTTTTACTGTTTTTTATTAAATTTACAAAATTCAGTAAATTTTCTCCTACAGATCTTAGTTTTCATTAAAATTCATTTCTTCCCCTCTGTTTTTCGATCAGTTTGTTTATTGAAAATTCCTCAATTTCAGTGGCGGTTCATTTTCGCCCATGGAGTGTCGCTTTGTGGAGAAACCCTTCGAATGGGTGGCGTTTCAGTGCAGTTATGAACTGGATGATATCTTTCCCATTCTGGACTTCCCGCCGAAGATCAATATTGAGGAGCAGTTCTACCACTCCATCGAGGGGGTAAAGAAGAATCTCCACGCGAGCGAGGTATTCATACAGAATGAAAGTATCGATGAGTCCCTCAGGCTCGACTCGTACATCAAGCTGAAGTACGGCAAGGAAAAGCCGGAGGGTCCTCTGCTTGCCAGTATTTACTTGCCGCTGCGCTGTCAGATTAGCGCTACACATCCTGTGAAAGTGAAGGAGTTCAACGGTACGATACGCTTCTCGGGTATTGTTTCCTCGCGTGTCTGGTGTAATCCACGCAACACAATTGCCGATGTGAAGCGATTCGTACGCAATGATATTCTGCAGTCGCTGGTGGCACGTGTGCAAGTTTATTGCGACGGCTTGACGATGCCGAATGTTAGCAGTGACACTATATTCATCAGCGAGCCTCCGCGGCGTATTTACTTTAATCTGCATGCGCCGACTGATTTCGTAGACGGTGCCGCCGCCAATGCTGCAGGAAGTCAAGTGCAATTCTCCGAGTACATTTTTCGCGGGGAGGATTCTACGGTCGCAGTGGCTCAGGCGAAGCAAGTACTCGACTTGGAAATTAAAGGCGAGAATATTTGCACCGATCTGGAGGGTTTGCCGGACGACGAAGCCTTCAGTGAGACTTCATCAGAGGAGAACTCAGTGATTCCGCCGCCCGCTCCTACGCGCGATCTGTCACGCACCATGTATATGTTGGGTATCACGGTGTCTTTGCTGGTGCTGATCACCGCGGTGTGGCTGCATTACATGTTTCGGTAGAAAGGACGTTGGACGAATGACGAAATGCATTATATTCTATTGTTGCAGCTAGATCGAAATTGTTGTTTACTTAATATGATTTAAATTCTAAAATATCTGTACTTGTACACCTGGCTTGTGTTTTGTTTAAAATTTGATAAGTTTAGTGATTTTACAAATATATTCATTTTTTTATATATTTTAGCAGTACTATTTTGTGAAAATAATTTTCAGATGAAGAAAAACAACCTTAATGGAATATCAGTGTGATATAAAAGATGGTGATATTGGTTCGATGCTATGATGGCAAAAAAAAGGCTAAAAATGGCACGAGTTCTCTGAAAACCAAAGAATTTCATGTTCTAATCAGAGGTATAAAATCTAAATTATGATTATTTTTTCATTACAGGCGATTACTTAACAATCGCAGTCTCATTTTCTATATTTCGCATCAAAAATAGTCTGTTAAATTTCAATGCAGGTGTTCGAGGTTCAAAATTATGAGCTGTACAAGTTCTTCTAAAACTCTGATAGTTCTTTGATCTGAAAAATCAAAATACTGAGGAATACTGCAAAATTAAATATGCTGAGTGGTTTTATAATCCTTAAATAATTTTCTAAATATTTAGGCTTTGACTTTGTTACGATGTTTAAAATTGTTTTAATATTTATTGCGGCGTCTGATTTTAGTATCGCATTCACGCTTTAATGCTGTGCCAACATGAGTTCTCATACGACTCGTTTTTTTTTTATTTAATGAGGCTGCTACGTGTTAATGTTTTCATTTCATAAATTTAGCATCTCGTCAACTTTAATCTGCTGCGTGCTTCTAATTTTAGAATCCTTCGAAAGAGTTGAGAGTGATGAAGACTCTGAAATTAGAAGTGTGGAAAAAATACTTAATTTTTGTTTACAATTCTACTTTTTCCTGCTAAAATATGAGATGCAAAATGTATCTTTTATTATTTTGCTTTTGATGAGCTTAAATTTTAGGTGAGATTTATATTTCGATTATGTTAAACATGAACTGCGATTAATTAGTTTATTCAAATTTTGGAAGAACAATTTAAAGTCATCGCAGTTACGTTGAATTTTTCTATATCAGTGTTTTATTTTCTTTAAATCAGTAATTTAAATGTTTTTAATACATATTTAAGATAAGTTTGTAACGAATAGATTAATAATTTATTAGTAACATTAGAATTCAGTGATAGTCTACGTGAATATAATTATTTTCGCGTTTAAATCGAAGTGCTTTTTGCACGTTTTCTTTGTTTTTCAGTTAATTGCATTACTTAGATCTTCACAATCCTTTCCTAAATATTTCAAACCTGCTTTTTAAAACTTATTTCTAATAATTTAAAATAAATAATATAATAAATATCGCAAGATCGTTTCGGAAAACTACAAATTATCCTTTAAAATAGTTTCTTTCTAATATAATTCACAATATTATAACTAACTTATTTCTTTTATTAGTAACTTATAACAGTTGAAAGATTTACACTCCTAAATTAATGAATAATTTACACAGTTGTAAAATACACATTCGAAAAAACTTCACAGCCTCTTCAGCAGAAACATACGAACTTCTGAATTTCTTATTTTGCTTAGTAGTTTCATTAAACTGAATTCGGTTTTTCTTCGCGCAAATTTATTCGCCCGTGACAACCGAACTCACTATTTGCGTTTTCCTTTAGCGTGTTAATAAAACGCACTGCGATCGCTTTCGATCGTCGCGTTGCGTTGCGTCGCGGCCTCATAGCGTACCTCCGCATATCAAAGTGGAACGATCGGCGCAGGCAACGATTGGATTCTGCCATATAGAAACATATGTTTGTGTAGACCGCAGGCTACACATGCATGCATGGAAGACAGCAACAGCAAGAACAACAAAAACACTAACGACAGACCTAATTTTTTCAACGATCTGCATGAACCGATAACTAACTCCGAAAATCGCGGAATCTCTGTACATAAAATAAATCCTAGTTATTCATAAATCATGTTGAACTGCGCCTCAGTGCTCAGGAGCTGAGATTTCCCCCCCCCGCGATGGCGATCTTCCGCTCACTGCTTGCGTCTGCATCGATCATTCATTAGTTAGTCGCGTAGCCGCGCTGATGCAGCTTGCAGTTGCCATTGCAATTGATCACCGACCAAACCCAGTCCACGTAGTTCGGCACCTTGGCGTAGATGCCGAATTTATTGCGTTTGGCGCAGCCATCTCCGAAGGACGTGATGCCGAATATGGTCCAGGGATGGTTGGGCTTGGTGGTGTCGCGGCACAGCAGCGGGCCGCCGGAGTCGCCGGCGCATGTGTCGATGCGGCCGCGTCTGTGGCCGGCGCAGAACATGTTTTTCGTGATGGTGTAGTCGTGATAGACCGAGCGGCAGTTGTCCATGGGTATGATGGGCACCTCGGCCTGGTGCAGCACGCTGGTGCCGGCTACGTCGCGATTGCGTCGCTTGCCCCAGCCGATGACGGTGCAGTCCATGTTTTTGGGCAGCGGCTGGTAGGGACGCGGCAGGCAGGAGAAGCCAATCCAAGTGCTGATGTTGGCGGGCTTGGGTAGCCTGTGAAGGGGTGCAGAGGTGAGTTGAATGAGGAGAGTTTAGTTTCTAGCTGTCGCTGTGTTTACCTTAGCAGCGCGACATCGCTGTCCACCGTCTTCTTGTCGAAGTTCGGATGCTTGAAGCTTTTCAGCACGCGCAGCTGCAGCTCCGTTCCGTCCTCGTAGTCGAGATTGTGCTCACCCAGGCGCACGTAGAGCACCTTTCGCACACAGTGCGCTGCTGTGAGCACCCACTGCGGCGCGATCAGCGTGCCGCCGCAAAAGGCCTCCTACGCGCGAGTGAAGCAAGGAATGATTGTTTGTAAACCACATCATGGTACCATCCACGGCAAGGCAGTAATGATGACGAACTCATAACTTACCTTGAATCTATTGAATATCGCCACCTGCCACGGCCACTCGCCCTTGCGGGCCGCCTTGCCGCCGATGATCTTCAACATGTTGTACGCGTTGCGCTTGTGGGCGCGGATCGTGGCTGTGCCGCACTTCAGCTTCAGTGGCGAGTACTCAGGCCCACGGTAACCCTTGCCGCTCATAATGAAGTCGCTGACGATCGCATTCGACTCGGGGTCGTCGCCAGCGTTGAACCCGCGTCGTCGCGCGGCCGCTACAGGCTGCACCTCGTATGGAGGCGCTTTCTGCACCTGAGCCTGCAGCCATTGCTGGCAGAAGCTGCCCTCGGTGTAGCAATAGGCGATCTCGCGTAGAACTTCGCGGCCGCATTGTTCCCTAATGCGACACTTTCTGATTGAAAACAGACGGAGGGGGCGGCGGGGGTCGGTTAAATTTAGAAAAATTAAAGAATGTTTGCTTACTTGTAGCGCCGCGTGGTGCATTTCGGCGAACACTTCGTCCAACGACTCCATTTCGAGTAGATGCGGCGATGTTTGGGTACCGATGAGTCCGGTGTCGCTCGCTCCTTCACCCAGCTGGCGTTCTGGAAGTCGCCGTACGTCGCGTCTTCATATGCATCCGCGTAATGATCGCCCTCGCGCGCTGGATCGGGCTCGACGTCAAAGTCTTCGTATAGAAAGACATCACCCTCGATGCCATCATCCCCGTCAGCCAGATTGCGTGGCGTTCCTTTGATCGGCGCCGGCCCGCGACGGGGATGCCTTCGCGAGTGTATGGACCGCACGGGTCCGCTTAACTGCTTGGGAGGACGTGAGGAGGCAGACGCGCTCTGGTCCAACTTATCCAACTCGTCTTCCACCTCGTCCGCTTCTAGATCTTCGTAATCATCGACGTCTATATAAATCGGTTTGCGTTTCTTTTTGAATTTTGGCTTCGTGTTCACGGTGAAAAAGTCGTCGTCGTCGTCGTCGTCGTCGTCGTCGTGTGAGGCTGCCGCCGCGGCATTCTGGCGCTCGCTTATTATCTCCTGCAACACCGGTAGCCGCATCTGATGCATAACCGCCCGGTGCTTGGCGAGCAGCTGTTGCGTCTCTGATTGATGATGCACCCGATTTACCATCACCGCCGGTGAGTTGCTGCCGCGCACTTGCAGCGCGTGCCGCGCTAAACCAGCATGCGATGGGGTGGCGACTTGCGCGACAGGTGCCGCAAGACAGCTGTGAGTGCGACAATAAGATGGAAGGGGGGGGATTTAATAAATTGTATTTTAATACGTACGACGAAAGCGTAAACTACGGGGAGCAACAAGCTGTCGCGCAACGAGACGTCGTCTGTTTATTTTGCTGAAAAATTGGTATGCGAGCAAACTTAAAGTTCGTTTATTAAACTCACCGCCAGCACTTGCGCTCCTCCAACTGCTTGGTGTGGCCGCATTTCCGCTTCACTTTACAGTAGCGCTCACGCCGCTGCACACAGTCCGCGCCACACCCACTCCACGCCGTCCACGCGGTGAAGTGTTGCCGCTCGAATGACTTCCTGCGGCCACTCCAACGGTCGCGCTGGCGATGCACACGCTGCCCAGCATGTTGCCAGTGATGTTTCCGTTCTTGCTGCTGATGGCGCTGCTGGTGTTGATGATGGTGATGGTGATGGTGATGATGATGTTTTCGTGGCAGGGGCCAGTGTTCGAAACCGGAGTGCGGCCCACTGATGTCCCTCGCCACGGCACGGATGCGTAGTCTGGCTGGCTGCACATGGCTGTTCTGAGGAAAAAGAAAATCATTCCCAAGGAAATGCATGAGTACGGGAATCGCTTGAGTCGCTAGAGAGTCGCATTTCTTCGGTCTCGCGTGGATCGTGGAAGGCCGAGCGATTTATGAGTCACGCGCGCGACCGAACTGCCGATCGCGCTTTAGGGGTCGCTGGCAGCATTGGGTTCAAGTTGCACGTTTGTCATGTAATATCGCGGATTAAATACCGATTTCTCTATCCGACTGTCAGGCTAAAATGTCGGGTTAGAAGCGGTCGGATTTTGCGGTTCTCTCTGTGCGGATGAACTTCATCGACAAGCTGCTGCTGGTAACTCGAGCTAATTTATTGGGTCTGCATTTTCAGATTGTGGTGTTTGAAATCATTACAATGTGAAGACGAAGAAGATATCAATAGCACAGTAAAATAGAAGAAATATGAAAAATAGAGGAAAATAAAAGGGAACGAAAATAAAGCGCAAACAGTTTACTTGTGGTTTCGAAAAACATCTGATCTCCTCACACCACGTAAATGCATGCGAAACGCATAACGAAGACCAAGCAAATCTAAGAATTTCCACAAGAAAGAAGAAAAATACGGCGACGCTAACAGAACTTCTTTCAAAATAAACAAACTGACGGCTGCGATTTTCAAGATGTGAAGCGAAAACAGCTTGAATTGGAAAAATAGAAGCGTCAGCCAATAATAGGAAGCTCAAGCTAAAAACAGTCTAACAGTGCTGAGCATAGAGCAGAATTTGCACCCTCCATCCCCCCCCCCCCCAAACCCTCACAAGTACAACCGGCGCACGTCTAATGAATGGCAGATGGATTTGTTGGCTGGCTGAGCAACGAAGGGGTTGCGATGGGACGCGACTGCATGCGAGCCGAGCCGCCCGTCGCAAAATCGCTGCCAAAAAGCGACAAACAGACGCGGAGGAATGACTCTCGCCAGTGCTTTGGCTTCATCTCGGCTCCAAAATGACAAGAAAACAGAGGCGGCCGTGCAACAGGGTTCGGAAGGCTTCGGTTAAATTAGCTACAGATCGGTGCCGCACCATGTGGTGCGTGCATCGGAGTGGATTGCCATTTGTTTACGCTGGTCTTTTTCCGTTCTAATCCGTTGCTGCTGTAATTCGTTAACGCGAAACAAATGCAGAATTTTCAACATCAGCAACATCATTTTTACTGGCAAATGCATCTCAAGAGTTTTTACTAAAAATATTGATGGCGCAGGCAATCTCTTGAATACAAATGCTGCTGCAATTTCCAGCAGGAATGAGAAATTTGTGAACGCTGGAACATGTGATGTGTGCATCGAATAAAATTGAAGTTCATGAAACTCATAATTGGTGCAGCCATCACAGAGAAGACCGCGTTAAGGCGTTTTTTGCAGCTAGAAATCGAGGCCCTCGAAAACGTATATCAACGGCAGTATCTGCGTATCTAAGCGATTCGCATCTCTGCCCAAAAGGCAAGTCAAACGCATGCTTAACAATTGTTTGTCTGAACTTGGTGGGGTTTTTTTTCGTTTTTTGAGAGAATTTTCTGTGGAAATTTATTTATGGTTATCGTGGTGTCGTTGCAGTTGTGGTTGTTGTTGTCGGTGTTGCTGTCGTTGTTGTTGGTGTCGTTGTTGTTGCTGTTGTCCCGTGTTGTTGTCCGTGTTGTTGTCCGTGTTGTTGCTGTTGTTCCCTGATGTCGCGTGCAGAGTGCGTGACATGCGTACGCGTTGTTTACACCAGAGCATCCAGAAACAGCGTCGCCGTTTAAGGAAGATTTTAGAGTCCACATCCAGTGAGTCGTTCGAGATTTATAATGTGTGTCCCACTCAGAATAGCGTTGTCTATTTTTGTAGCTTCAGCGACTTCCTGGAAGATCTTTGGTGTGTCTGCGTGTGTGTGTGTGTTTTTTTTTTCATATGCCACAAATTTCAATCAAGGTTGGATGTTGAAATTTCATGTCAGAGTGCAATTAGATTGAAAATTTAAACAATTGTATGGAGCAAAATCAAAGGAAGTTGAAGGAAAAACACGTAAATGAGGAATTTCCTGAAGTAGGTCGGTCTAGTTAATCATCCGATGAGTCTACACTGAGAAAACGTGAATTTAACCGAGTGTTACCGCGGTGTACCGAACTTTCCTTCAGTTTTCGTGCCTAAAATCGCACAAACTGAATTTTAAAAATATTTGGGTAATAAGGGTCGTAAAGTCTATCGTTTCAGCTTTCTTGTGAAGCCTTAATTATAAAAATCTGCACTCTAGAAGAGAAGTTATGAGCGATTTTGCCGAACTGGGAATTCCATGTTTAGCTGTGAAAATGCAACAGGAAACGTCGTAAAAAAGAAAGTAAAAAATGCGTCCTTCGCAATTTATAACAAAAAACACGTTTAATGAAACATCAAAAAAGCTTAATAAATTAGCGCGGAAATACGTGAAAAATGCTTTAATGATTTAATGCGAAAATTACACGATTTCTTTCTATTTGTTAATTCTAGAGAAAAAATCAAAGTGATTTTCGACAAATTGCTTCTTTTCCAATTTTATATTATAATTGTTTTAATGTTGTTTTAATGTGTTCTCGTCACACAATAACATTCTGTTGTTTACACTTTAAATGTGTGTTTTATTTATTTTCATTCATTTCCAGATCTTCTATTAAACCACATTAATTCAGATCAACCTCGATCTGAGGTACGATTGACTCTGTTCGTGTTTAGAATCTCCGCTTCTGCTGTATTTTGACGCTTCATTGAGTGATTTTATTTACTTTTCAATGTCTATTGAATTCTTTTCAACTCACCTGACTCAATGTTATCAACTGCAATACTGTGAGTAGTTTAAGTATTCGTTCCAAATACATATTCAAATAATTTTCATATAAAATAAATTAAACATTCGATCGTTTTGCGTCGACTAGATTGGATTTGTGGAGTTAAATTCTTCCGCTGCATTTGTTGCCCTTATTTCCTCTAGAAGTATAGAAAAGACATATTGATAAAATATTAATGCAGCCAAAAAAAAAAGGTTTAAAATACTATTAAAATATAACTAAAATCTCGAATTTTTGTGATAAAAATGACCGAAAATATTTTTGCGGCAAAAATGGCATCAATAGTTTCCATTCCACAAAATATCAAAAAAACTTTTCTCCGCTTCCACCCACCTAAAAAATTTTAATAACCACTTAAGCGCAAAGTTATTTTGCAACTGAAGCCGCCACTCGCGGACCACTTAATGGAAAATTTGTTGAAAATCTACTTCAAAGAACACTAAAAAAACAGAGAGATGAGCAGAATTTGTTGAAAATTCACTGCGGTTTTTTCAAATTTTTTCTTCAATCAAAAATTCAACGCAATGAAAACGGAACTTGAAATGCGTTAATTTAATTTTATTTATAAATACATTTTATGCAATTTCTGTTTTTTTATGAATTTCTGCATTCGAACGTAATCGCATTCAACTCGTAAAAAATTTCTCGAAGCGGACTTCAGTTCATCTTTCATCTCAGCATTATTTTCTGTAATAATGATTATTTCAATGTAACCATTTAATGTACGATGGCTACAAAACAGAAATAAGAACAGATAATTTGGCATCGTATGCAATGCAACAAGTAGAAAATTCAATTTCAGACAAATTTCGGTAATTTCAGCAGATAAATTAAAGTACACGCGTTCGCCAGATAGATTCTGCGTCGAAAGCTATTTTGAAGTTTGATGAAATCAGGTTGGAAAATGGTTTCCCCTCTATATATATAAAGTTCTGCAATGAATTTACGCTGGAATAGTCAAAAATATGGGGGATCACAAAGTGAAGATTGTATCGCAGCGAGTCTATTTATCGTTCTAATTATATCTGTGGGATTAACCTAAATTGTAGGTCTCGCCGCCTGCACCATCCTTCGCGGAAGAACTTGCCACCAAGCATGCACACCACCTACATGAATGCCATGCAATTCGAAGCGCGCGAATGTCGCGTTTTGGTAGGTGTATTTCTGGGATTTCGAAATCTCAACTGCTGCTTGAAGTCACTGATTACACTGCGTGGAATTAATCATGAGTTTAATTAGTTAGTAAAGCGGAGTGTTAAACTGAAGTGAAATTTCGTAAGTTTGTGTAAATGAATTTATTTTCTAATCGAAATCACTTTGATGCCAAAATTAAAACTTTATAAACTTCAGTTGAACATTGAAAATGATCGAATTGCTTTGCTGAAGAAAGTCTCGAGTAGTTGCAGCTACCCTTTCAATTACTTGCGAAACTAATGATGCGTATAATTGAGAAATCCGGTATGTGAAGCCGTCAGAGTTGGCCCAATGAAAGCACAATAAAATTAATGAAGTTTTTAATTAAAGTTCCAGCGAATGACCGCAAAATTTAACCTCAAAACTTTTCAATGCAAGAGAAACGAAGTATTTTAAGGAAATCTAAAGAAAGCTGGAGGTGGATTTTAATATCTTCTTCTCGTTTGAACATTTATATGATTTTTAAATATTTTTTGTATGTTTTTAATGTTTCTTTCTTGAAATCTTCTTCCTCAGTGCCATACAGCATTCAACGCTCATTATATCTAAATTGCAACTAAATTAAAAATAACGATCAACAAAATGTTGTTGCAAAAAAAAGGAAATCAATTGAGAAAAAAAATTAATGGGTTGAAAGAGGAAACTTCGCCGCCAGTAGCTGCACAGAAGCTCCATTAAAACGTCTAATCACGTATTATTAAGAACGTTGCGGCTCTTCTTCAGCTGAGAGAATGCATTCTTCTGCTGAACCGAGTTTAAGCCAGAAACCTTAAGAGTGCGTTTATTGCTGCCGCTAGCAGGCCAAGTTGTGAGCCCACGAAAAGATCAGCGCTACCCCGAGGTTCCTTTTTATGGCTACAAAACAACTTCTTCGAGTAAGAAGTGCTTCGGAAGGAAAACAAGAGAAATTCCAATGAAAGGAACCAAAAAAAAAAAAAAGAAAAAACTCCAATTCCGCCTGCCTACCGCTTAATTTGACTTAATTTAATGATGCAAAAAATTATCAAGACGTTTTGTCTGACGGATGCATTTGCGCGAGTATAAAAATTAACGATGCGATCAGGCATTGAGCTGCTCCTCGTATTGTTGCCACTACTTTGTCTGTGGTTGCAGCGCGACTCGCTTATCCCGGGGTAACGCAGTCGAAGAGAATTGCAATAAATATTAAGTGGAATCGCTGGAATCGCAGGAAAACGGATACTTTTAAGGTTACGTCGGGCGAAGTGAGTCGGAGTGAGGGAGTCAGAGTACGCGGGGAAGGACACGATCGTCAGCGCGATCGTCAGCAGTGTGTGTGATGCAAACATAAATTGTTCGGTCTCTGAATTTTTTAACGAATTGTATCCTCAATATTGAAGTAAATATATTTTCTATAAAATCAACTAAATCTTAAATGAGTTCGCAATAAATAAGCGTGCGAGAGGAGGAGGAGGAGGAAATACTTCGCGATCGGTGTGCATTTCTTCAAGATCTCTTGCAATTGTTTTCTCCTTGCGCTCAATTCTTCGGATGCAGCCACCATATATGGCAAGCTGACGTATCTTTGACTTTAAGTGGTAACAAGTGCGTTGTCAGAAGATTCTTACAGTCCGCCGTTTTTTGTCCTCATTACATGTGTCTTGACAATTTTTTACTATCTCTTTCTTGGGCTTCAATTTTATTACTTTTCCTCATTACTGGTTCCAAATCGGTATTGAATCAGAAGTACTGCAGCCCATTTAAGGCATTCGTGCGTCTGCTTCGGTGCGATCCGACTTGGTCCCGCTTATCAAAGAGCATTTAGATTGTTAGTGTGGAGTTTGCCAGCCAGTCGGCCATCCAGCTTTTGAATGTCTGAGCGCACTCCTCAGATAGCAAGGCATCATCCGGCTAGACGGTCAGCCATTCAGCCAGCTAGTCAGCCAGCTAGTCAGCCATCTAGCCAGCTAGCTAGTTAGCCATCCAGGTTTTGAACAATTCAGCCCATCTTCCAGTTAGCCGGTCAACCATTCAGTCAGCTGGTCAACCATTCAGCCAGCTGGTCAGACACTCAGCCAGCTGGTCAGACATTCAGCGATATAGCCAGCTAGTCAGACATCTAGCCAGCTGGTCAGGCATGCATTCAGACAGCCTGCTGGCTAGACAGATTCTAAAAGTCCGAAAAACTGAAATGAATGAGGTTATTTGCAGTTCTTAGTGAGACAATAAATTATGATCCGGTAAAATTCTAGTACAGAATTTCTATCTTAAAACAGTATTTAATTATTTAAATTTTCCTTCGTAAGTCAAAAATCGTTTTCTCTAATGATTGATGTTGATCACAGTTTTACGCAATATTAATTTTCCTAAACCGTGCGGAAACTATTAGAATTTTAGATGATTAGCTTGTGGGTTAGTTGGCATAATTTCAAATCGCGCTATATATATTTTTGGCATGACAACTGTTGTATTAGTTATAGAGTTTAGCAAAAAATGCAGCATAAGCGATAAGTCTCCGCATTAGAATGTCGCGGATACAATGGTGAAAATTAGTTTTAGAAACTCGGGTTATAAAAGTTTCACCGTTAAGCTTTTCTGTTACCACATAACCAATCTAAATATAACTAGAGATCTGGTAGAAATATTTATTAGACATTTTTATCAAGTCAATAATTCAATTACATTATGGGAAAAGTTTTAGTTGTCGCCATTCGTAGTCTCCTGTCTCGTGTGACTACAGTTGCATTCGAAATATATAGGAATTTCTAGCTTTAAAAAACAACCGCGACTTTTTCTGTCTGTCGTGAAGTATCTAAAAATATAACGACGAATAATGTTAGTCTATCAGTCAATCATTTCGAGGGGCGTGTGTTGAAAATGTATTTCTGAGATGATATACGGATTTCTGTCTTCTTGCCGCGCTCGAGAAGAAAACGAAATCCATTTTTGACTTAATAATAAGTAGACACAAACGTCTAGAAAAAGACAAATTCGGTAGATATTTTCTTTTTTAACATACATGATATTGAATTATTAAATAGATTTCGCCTTAACCGCGTTTTTCCTCTATAAACTTCGCAATGCGTAAATAAAACTTCATTTTTATTTTTATTGGATTTTTAATAACTTCGAACAATAATTGCTAAAAATCAAATAGACGCACGCAAGAAGATCGCATTTGTCAAACGTAACAACTACGTGATTCAGTGATCGAAGCTCTTATTATTATTATTGAGACGATCGAAAAAATTATGAAACTCGTCGAAATCGTCCGACGATGACTATCACTTCAATAAGCTTATGAATGAAATGACAACGACGACGGTGATGGCGATGATGATCGTGTATGATGATCGTGTATGATGATCGTGTATGATGATCGTGTATGATGATCGTGTATGATGATCGTGTATGATGATCGTGTATGATGATCGTGTATGATGATCTTGTATGACGATCGTGGATGATGAAGGTTAAGCGCTAATGATTTTGATGGAGTGAGTACAGCTTAGTGACTCATTATTTCATAGTGTTGTCAGTATTGTCAGTGTTGTCAGCGTTGTCAGTTTGAATGGATCAAATTAAATGGCCGTCGAAGTTGGTGGCGATGAATTTTGAATGAGATGCCGCGCATTGATTGTGAACTTCAGTTCGATTTCAATTCAATTCACACACAATGCACACCTCACACAATGAATGTCATTAACGTGACATTAAATGGGTGCAGCAGAGATTTTTGTCGATCATCACCAATCTGAAGATCGGAAGCATTTAATGGGAGTTCAATAAAAGTTTCGGTTTCATTTAAAATCACAAAACGGTTGGAAATTAATAGAATTCGTGTAACCCTAAGAGGCGCAGTTGTTGTTGTTGTTGTTGTTGTTGTTTGGGTGATATCACATGGGCGGGGAACACCTACGCTACCTTTTCTTCTCTGTGCCACTTTAACACTCTAAGTGTTGGTTTAATATGGAAACTTTTTAAATCTGAATATTTAATTCTTCACCTTCTCGTAGCCGACACTTTCATCACTTACGGCTTCATTTTCAGAACGGGATTTAAGTAGGGTGAGACACTCAGCGCGCTTTATCGCGGGCTGTTTTAAGGTTTTCTTCACTCTGAAACTTAATGATTTCATTTAAGCATTCATTTTTTACGACTTCTTTTATCGGACGATTTTTTACTGCTACATTTTAATAACTACTAAACTACTAAACGCGTTTAAGTAGTACGAGATTGCTGTTAAAATAAATGGATTCTTCGATATGGGAAGAAATGGATTGTTCGATAGGAATTCTTAAGTAAAATTTAGACTCTGACTAATCGGAGTTACTTACGATTTGAAATTCTGGCTTGTAACGCTTGATTTCAAAATCAGTATCTTAAAATGGATCTTAAAACGTTGCTAAAAAAGTTTTGCTTGCTTTAGATTTCATTTTGGATAAACAATTTTTATGATACAGCAACACGATGAAGAAAAATTGTTAAAAATGACTGAAAAAAGGAAGTTTCTTCAAAACCTATTTAAAAAGTAGTTAAAAGTTCTGAGTTAAAGTGCCAGATGAGCCCATTACAGCCTTATGAACATCTTTTAATCACAATAATTCTTTGCATTTACAACTTTATAACTTAAAAGAAATGAAAAATTGTTCTTCTACGCTTTTTCTTGCCTTTAATATGTTAATTTTTTTTCTCATTTCCATCCTTTCAATCGAAATCATATGGTTGAGAACGACATCCTGCACGAACAGAAATTGGCATTTATATTTTTATGAGTTCATAACGAACGTAAAAACCAACCTACAACTGCTGCAACTCACCATATGTTGCGTCTCGGAAATCATGAATGAATCGAAAACGTGTGGCAGACACTCGCGGACGGTCAGCTGGAAGCGGAGAGCGGCAAGGGACGCTTCAACTCATTCAACAGATCGCGCAGCAAAAGAAAAAACAACATCAATTTTGGCATTTTAACGTTCGCACTACTAACAATTTAGCCAACGCACATCACATCCGTCTGTCTGTCCGTCCGTCCGTCTGTCCAACCGTCCGTTCGTCCGACCCTAAGTTCGTCCAACCAACCGTTCGTCCAACCAACCGTTCGTCCAACCAACCGTTCGACCGGCACAACACTGCACAAATTTCAATTGAATTGATATACGAAATCTACGAAATGAACACCAAGAAAACAAGAAAAAACGCACTGTTGCGGACACGATGTCTGGCACGACCGGGCGATCGGCGGCTAACAGCAGCTCAGCAGACCGCAGATCGACCCACAAATGTGGGCCGACAACTACTTGCAGGTGACGAAATCTAACAACAAGCGACGAACACTCGAGGAAACACAAACAAGTCGATTTTCGAATGATGGCATCAAAGAAACAAAAAAAAAAAAAAACGCTACGCAAAAAAAGAAACAAACAAATTTTAAAACACCCAGAAGTCGTCAACAATCAATAATTATTTAAATTACCTTTTCATATGTAAAGAAAAACGTTATTTCAATAATAATTTTCACGCAAGTAGGTGGCAACACGTTCGTTGACTGTGACTCGATGCGATCGCTTGCAGTGCGACGACTCACAGCTGGCGAGTGCGAGGTATGAATGGATGGATGGATCAGTGAATGAATGTATGAATGAATGAATGACTTACACGATGTTACGTTTAGAAAAGAAAATCAAAAATTCCTAATAGATATTTTAACTTGAATATCTTTTTTTTTTTTGCTGTCTTTCTTCTATACAAACACTGTTAACTTCAGTCAAACATTGACTAACTTGACTAACATGACTTTTGTATGGGTTGACGTGTATGGGTGGTGGTTGTGGTTGTTGTTGTTGTTGTTGTTGTTGTTGTTGTTGTTGTCGTCTGGAACACGAGTGCTAGTTTAGGTGGGCAGTTAAGGCGAGAGCAGCAGCAGCAGCAGGCGACGGAAGTGCGGATCGGCGGCCGCATTTGATGAGCGTTTAAAAACTAATTGATTGGAATCAGCGTGGTGATTAGGAACGCATAAAAAGACACTCCACGCGCTCCTAATCCACTCCATCGTTGTTGTAATTTTAAATTACAGTTTAGCTGAATGACATCGCGAATGAATTTGGGAATGCGTGGGTGCATTTTATGGATACGAATAATTTTGGAATTTTGGTTGGAAACGTGAGAAACAACAAAGTTTGAAATAGGCTTCGTTTTTTGTTAAGTAAATCCAAAAGATATATTCAAAAGTAAGTATCTGTAAGTACACAAGTATCTCAATCTTTCATTGTGTCAAATTCAGTGTCCAATTCAGTGTCAAATTCAGTGTCACATTCAGTATCAAATTCAGTGTCAAATTCAGTGTCAAGAATAAAAGGAATTCTTGTAATTTTCATTCAAAAACTTGTCATTTATATGCCAACAGCTGGCATTTGACTGACTAGTTCTGGCTTTGAATTTAACAATTTCACACATCTTACCTTTCGATATAAAAGATACATGAAAACAGTGTCAGATACATTTTTCTAGTGCAATCTTAAAGATTTACAAAAGCAATCATTCCACATTTTGCAGTGTATTTGCTTTCATTGTTGACTCAACATTATTTCCGCGAATATAACTAACCGTACACAATTGTATCTGAAAGATACTTCTAACGTCAACAGAGAAATCGATCAGTTTGTTTTAACTAACCACACATTTTGTTACCAATATACAGCAAAACTGATTTTGTTGCGTTTCCTTTTACCTTCGTTTGTCAATTTTCAACTGTCCTTGTAACTTTTAATATCTCTTTGTATCTGAGAGATAGCAAACAATCTCACAGATACACTTCACTGGAATTTCTTTGCTTAATTTCTGCATGAATGAGAATTTGGATGTTTAAATT